>JAKWBO010000546.1:0-38961 GCA_034336685.1 Luscinia luscinia
AGTCCCATCCCAAACATTCTCCATCCATCCCAAACCTTCTCCAATCCCAAATCCCATCCCAAACCTTCTCCATGCATCCTAAACCTTCTCTCATCCCAAATCCCATCCCAAATCTTCTCCATCCATCCCAAATCTTCTCCAATCCCAAATCCCATCCCCAAATCTTCTCCAATCCCATCCCAATCCCATCCCAAACATTCTCCATCCATCCCAAACCTTCTCCAATCCCAAATCCCATCCCAAATCTTCTCCATGCATCCTAAACCTTCTCTCATCCCAATCCCATCCCAAACCTCCCACCCCAAACTTTCTCCAATCCCATCCCAAACCTTCTCCATCCATCCCAAACCTTCTCCAATTCCAAATCCCATCCCAAACCTCCCACCCCGAACTTTCTCCAACCCCAAACCATTTCCAACACACCCCACCCACTCAACTCCCCCAAACCTTCTCCAGTCCATCCCAAATTCCATCCCAAACCTTCTCCAATCCCAAATTACATCTCAATCTCATCCCACCGATCCCAAACCTTCTCCATCCATCCCAAACCTTCTCCCCTTTTCCAGTGCCATCCCATCCATCCCAAACCTCATCCCACTGATCCCAAATCTTCTCCAATTCCATCCCAAAATCTTTTCTGATCCCAAATGCCATCACAAATCATTTTCCATCCCAAACATTCTCCATCCATCCCAAACCTTCTCCAACCCATCCCAAACCTTCTCCATCCATCCCAAACCTTCTCCAATCCCAAATCCCATCCCAAACCTTCTCCATCCATCCCAAACCTTCTCCAATCCCAAATCCCATCCCAAACCTTCTCCATCCATCCCAAACCTTCTCCAATCCCAAATCCCATCCCAAACCTTTCTCCATCCATCCCAAATCTTCTCCAATCCCATCCCAGTCCCATCCCAAACATTCTCCATCCATCCCAAACCTTCTCCAATCCCAAATCCCATCCCAAACCTTCTCCATGCATCCTAAACCTTCTCTCATCCCAATCCCATCCCAAACCTCCCACCCCAAACTTTCTCCAACCCCAAACCATTTCCAACACACCCCACCCACTCAACACCCCCAAACCCCTCTCTCCACCATCCTCAAAATTCCCAGAATTCCCCAAAAATCCCCCGAATTCCCGTTTTTTTTTTCCAGGCGCAGCAGGAGACGCAGCGGGCGGCGCTGCGCTACGAGCGCGCGGTGGGGATGCACAACGCGGCGCGGGAGATGGTGATGGTGGCAGAGCAGGGGCTGGGCACGGGCAAGAACCGGCTGGACCCCACCTGGCAGGAGATGCTCAACCACGCCACCAGGAAGGTCGGGAATTCTGGGAGTTAAATCCCAAAATTTCGGGAATTCTGGGGTTTGGGAGTGGTCGGAAAAAGTTTGGCGAAGTTGGGAGTGGGAAAAACCGACTGGAGCCCATCTGGTAGGAGATGCTCAACCACGGCACCAAGAAAGTCAGGAGTTCCAGGAATTTTGGGAATTAAATCTGGGGATTTTGGGAATTAAATCTGGAAATCTGGGGAATTAAATCTGGGAATTTCAGGATTTGGAATTTGGGATGGGTGGGAAAAGGTTTGGCGAAGTTGGGAATGGGAGAAACCGACTGGAGCGCGCATGGGAGGAGATGCTCGACCACGGCACCAAGAAAGTCAGGAATTTTGGGAATTAAATCTGGGAATTTTGGGAATTTTGGGAATCTCAGGTGAACGAGGCGGAGCAGGAGCGGCTCTGGAGCGAGAGGGAGCACCAGAGGGTGACCCGGCTGTGCCAGGAGGCTGAGGCCGAGGTGCAGCGGCTGCAGAAATCCCTGCGGCGCGACATCGCCCGCAGCCGGCCCTACTTCGAGCTCAAGGCCCAGTTCAACCAGAGGCTGGAGGTACTGGGAGCAACTGGGAGCGACTGGGAGAAACTGGGAGGGACTGGGAGGGGCACTGGGATCAGTTTGGGGCACTGGGAATGGGATTAAAGGGAACTGGGAGCACTGGGAGTGCTTGGAAAGGGACTGGGAGTGATGGGAAAGATTTGATCAGAGACTGGGGGAACTGGGAGCACTGGGAGGGGCACTGGGATCAGTTTGGGGCACTGGGAATGGGGTTGGAGTGGATACTGGGGGAACTGGGAGCACTGGGAGCCGGCCCTACTTCGAGCTCAAGGCCCAGTTCAACCAGAGACTGTGGGTACTGGGAGCACTGGGAGGGACTGGGAGAGGGACTGGGATCAGTTTGGGAAACTGGGAGAGGGATTAAAGGGAACTGGGAGCACTGGGAATGGGATTAAAGGGAACTGGGAACAGTGGGAGGGAAGGATCTGATCAGATTCTGGAGATACTGGGAGGACTGGGAGAGGGACTGGGAATACTGGGAGGGGCATTGGGATCAGTTTGGGGCACTGGGAATGGGATTGCAGTTCATACTGGGAGGGACTGGGACAAACTGGGAGGGACTGGGAGGTTCAGATCCCTCTTTTTCCCATCCATTTTTGGGGATTCTAAGGAATTTTTAAGGAATTTTAATGTAATTATAGAGAGATTTTAAAGGAATTTTTAAGGAATTTTAAAGGAATTTTAAAGGGATTTTTATGGAATTTTTAAGGAACTTTAAAGGATTTTTAAAGGATTTTTTAAGGAATTAAAACCCCAATTTTTAAGGACATTAATCCAATTATTATTGATTTTAATCCAATTTTTTAGGGTTCTTCCCAAATTTTTAGGGAAGAAAAGGAATTTTTAGGAATTCCTTGGAATCTTTAGAAATTCCTTGTAATTTTTAGGGAATAAACACAATTTTTTGGATTTTAATAAATTTTATTGGATTTGAATCAAATTTTAACGGATTTTAATCAAACTTTTATCAATTTTAATCCAATTTTTGGGGGATTTTCCCCAAATTTTTATGGAATGAAAGGAATTCTTCGGAATCCTTTGAAATCTTTAAAATTCCTTGCAATTTTTTTGAAATAAAAAAAAAAATTCAGGTATTTTAGTTGAATTTTTGCATATTTTGATTAAATTTTATGGATTTCATCCAATTTTTTTTTTATCTTTCCCAAGTTTTTATGGAATAAAAGGAATTCTTTGGAATTCATTGGAATCTTTAAAATTCCCTGGAATTTTTTTGGGAATAAACAATTTTTTTTTTAGGGATTTTAACCAAATTTATTGTGTTTTAATCCAATTTTAATGAACTTTAATCAAACTTTTATCAATTTTAATCCAATTTTTTGGGGGATTTTCCTGAACCTTTATGGAATAAAATAAATATGCTGGAATTCTCTGGAAACTTCAGAAATTCCTGGAAATTTTTTGGGAATAGGCAAAATTTTTAACGGATTTTAATTAATTTTTTAACGGATTTTAATAAAATTTTTACTGATTTTAATCGAATTTTTACCGATTTTTATCAAATTTTTACCCATTTTCACTGATTTTTCTCCGATTTTCACCTGGATTTTTAGGATTTTTGGGAATTCCTCGGAATTCCCAACCTTTCCTCCTTTTCCAGGAGCACAAATCCCGCGTGAATTCCCTGGAATCCGCCGTGTCCCAGGCCAAGCTCCGTTATTCCGTGGCCCTGCGGAATTTGGAGCAGATCAGCGAGGAGATCCACGCCCGAAGATTCCAGAGAATCCTCCGGAAAAAACATCGGGAAAACCCCCTGGGAGCCGAGGGGGGGCCCCAAAACCCCGAAATCCCCGGAATTCCTGGCAGAATTCCTGGCGAAATCACCAAAATCCCCGGCGAAATCAGTGGAATTCCCGAAGAAACCGACGGAATTCCCGGTGAAACCCGTGGGATTTCTGAAACTCCTGGCGAAATCCGTGGAATTCCAGGCAAAATTCCTGGAATTCACGGTGAAATCGGCAGAATTCCTGGTGAAATCAGCGGGATTTCTGAAATTCCCGGTGAAATCGGCAGAATTCCCGAGAAAATCCGTGGAATTCCTGATGAAATCAACAGAACTCCAGGTGAAATCAACAGAATTCCTGGTGAAATCCGTGGAATTTCTGGAATTCCAGGCAAAATTCCTGGAGTTCTTGGTGAAATCCATGGAATTCCTGGAATTCCCGGCGAAATCAGCAGAACTCCCGGCAAAATTCCAGGAATTCCTGGTGAAATCGGCAGAATTCCTGAGGAAATCAGCGGGATTCCGGTGGAATTTCTGGAATTCAGGGTGAAATCAGCAGAATTCCTGGAATTCCTGATAAAATCAGCGGGATTCCTGGTGAAATCCGTGGGATTTCTGGAATTCAGGGTGAAATCAGCAGAATTCCCGACAAAATCCGTGGAATTTCGGGGGAAACCAGCAGAATTCCCGGCAAAATCAGCGGAATTCCTGAGGAAATCAGCGGAATTCCCGGTGAAATCCGTGGGATTTCTGGAATTCAGGGCGAAATCAGAATTCCCGGCGAGATCAGGATTCCCGGAATTCCCGGCGAAACCGGCGGCGTCGCCGAGGAAATCCCGGGAGTGGCCGGCGAGGACGGCGGGACGGCGGCGGGAATTTCGGATTCGGGGGATTCCCTGTCGGTGCTGAGCCTGCAGACCATCGCCTCGGACCTGCAGAAGTTCGACTCGGTGGAACATTTGTCGGGAATTCCGGGAATTTCGGGAATTCCCGACGCGCTGAGCCTGCACAGTGAGGAGCTGGGGGAGGGGAGGGAGGAGAGGGAGAAGCGCCGGAATTTTCGGCACCACCGGAGCGTCAGCCTCTGAGGGGTTTTTTTCTTGGACGGAGGAGATTTTGGGATTTTGGCAAGGGATTCGACAGAGGGGGATTAGGAAATCCCAGAAATTCCCGGGAATTCTCAAGGAAATCCCAAAAATTCCTGGGAAATCCCAAAAATTCCTGAAAAATCCCAAGGAAATCCCAAAAATTCGCAGCAAATCCCAAGGAAATCCCAAAAATTCCTGGGAGATCCCAAACATTCCTGGAAGATCCTGGAAATTCCTGGAAAATCCCAAGGAAATCCCAAAAATTCCTGGGAAATTCCAAAATTCCTGGGAAATCCCAAGGAAATCCCAAAAATTCGCAGCAAATCCCAAGGAAATCCCAAAAATTCCTGGGAAATCCCAAAAATTCCTGGGAAATCCCAAGGAAATCCCAAAAATTCCCTGAAAACCCCTAGGAAATCCTGAACATTCCTGGAAGATCCTGGAAATTCTGGAAAATCCCAAGGAAGTCCTAAAAATTCCTGTGAAATAATAAGAATTTAAAAACTTTCCAGGGAAATCCCAGAAAATCCCAAGGAAATCTCACAAAATCCTGGAAAATTCCAAGGAAATCCTAAAAAATCCTGAAAAATAATAAAAATAAAAATGTTTCCAGGAAAATCCCAGAAAATCCCAAGGAAATCCCAAAAATTCTCAGCAAATCCCAAGGAAATCCCGAAAATCCCAAGGAAATCCCAGAAATTCCTGGGAAATCCCAAAAATTCCTGAAAAATCCCAAGGAAATCCCACAAAGTTATAAAAAATGAAATAAAATAAAAAATCATAGGGAGATCCCGAAAAATCCCAAGGAAATCCCAAAAATTCCCTGGAAATCCCAAGGAAATCCCAAAAATTCCTGAAAAATAATAAAAAAGTTTCCAGGAAAATCCCATAAAATCCCAAGGAAATCCCAAAAATTCCTGGAAAATCCCAAGGAAATCCCAAACATTCCTGGAAGATCCAAAGGAAATTTACAAAATTATAAAAAATAAAATAAAATAAAGTAAAAAATCCCAGGTGATCCCAAAAAATCCCAAGGAAATCCCAAAAATTCCCTGAAAATTCCAAAAATTGCTGAAAAATCCCAAGGAAATCCTAAAAATTCCTGGAAAATAAGAATAAAAAAAAACTTTTCAGGGAAATCCCAGAAAATCCCAAGGAAATCCCAAAAAATCCCGAAAAATAATAAAAATAAAAAAGTTTCCAGGGAAATCCCAGAAAACCCCAAGGAAATCCTGAAAAAAACCCAAAAAATTACTGGAAAATTCCATAAAATTATGGAAAAATAAAATAAAAAAAAAATCCAAGGGAAATCCCGAGAAATTCCTAAAAAATCCAAAAATTCCCTAAAAATTTCCATGTAATCCCAAAAGTTCCATAAAAAGTCCACAAAATCCAAAAAAATGCCCTAAAAAATTCTCTAAAATTTTTTGGGAATAAATTCCTGGAATTTTGGGAGTTTGGGGTTAAATCCTTGGGATTTTAGGGATAAATCCTTGTAATTTGGGATTTTTTGGGAATAAATTGGAATTTTGGGGGATTTTTGGATTGAATTCCTTGGGATTTTTTGGGCATAAATCCTTGGAATTTAGGATTTTTTGGGAACAAATCCTTGGAATTTGGGATTTTTTGGGAACAAATCCCTGGAATTTAGGAAGAAATCCTTGGAATTTGGGATTTTTTGGGAATAAATCCTTGAATTTCGGGGGAATTTGGGTTTAAATCCCGGATTTCTGGGAATTTCAGGAATCCCATCCCACAAAATTCCTCGTTCCCCACAAAATTCCCGAATTTTTTTTTTTTTTTTTTTTTTTTGGGGGGATAATTCCCCCTTTTCCAACCCGAAACCGAGACAGAAACCCAATTGCACTAAAGGGGAATTTTTGGGAATTTCAGGAATTTTTGGGAATTCTGGGGTTTTATGGGGGGGCTGTGATGAGAATCCCCCGGTTCGAGGCAGCCCTGGGAATTTCCATGGATTTTTCCCCCCAAAAAACCCCAAAAAATCCCAAAAATCCTCCCCCACCCCCCTCTGGAATTCCAGGAAACTTCAGGAATTTGGGAATTTTGGGGGGGGAATCCCGAAAAATTGTTGATATCAATAAAATTCCTTCTTGTTGTAATCCTTTCTTTTCCAATCCTGGTTTTTCTCCTCTCATCCACGAATTTTTTAATTGTTTTTTGGGATCATCCTCTTTACTTTTGGGAATTTTTGGGTGTTTTCTCCTTTGTTTTGGGGGTGTTTTTTCCGCCAAAAAAATGGAAGAAAAAACCTAAAAAAAACCGGGAAAAACCTGAAAACTCTGGGAAAAAACCCTAAAAAACCTGGAATAACGCCCTAAAAAATCTGGGAAAAAAACCCAAAAAAAAAGGGGAAAAAGCCCCTGAAAAACTGGAAAAGACTCCAAAAAATGGGGAGAAAAAAATCTTTAAAAAAAGGAAAAAACCTGAAAAATCAGGGGGAAAAAACCCCTAAAAAACCTGGAAAAAAACCACTAAAAAATAAGAAAACAAACCCTAAAAAAACTGAAAAAAAAAAGGGGGGGATAAAGCCTGAAAAAATGGGAAAACCCCCGAAAAATCTGTGAAAAAGAACTGAAAAATCCTGGGGAAAAAAAACCCTAAAAAAACCTGGAAATAAAAACCAGGAAAAAAAGAGAAAACCCCCAAAAAACCTGGGGGAAAAAAAAAAAAGGAAAAAAACTCAAAAAAATCCTGAGAAAAAGAAACAACCCTAAAAGATCGGGAAAATCGCCTAAAATAAAATAATAATATTAAAAAAAAACCCAAAAAAATCCTGGAAAAAAAAATCCAAAAATGAGAAAACCCCCGCAAAATCCCAAATTTAGACCCGATTTTCCAAGGAAAAAGAAAACTCCAAGCACAGAAAATTCGGAATTTCACATTTATTTCAATTCAGGGAAAAGGGAAGAAATTCCGACGGCATCGTGGAGAAAATTCCGGAATTTTTCCTGGAAAAAACCAAAAATTTCGACTTTGTCTCAATCTCGAAAATTCGAGAATTTCTTGAATTCGTTTTTCCCGGAATTTTGGGATAATTTGATTTTTTTTCCCAAATTTTTCAATATTCCAACTTCACTTTTCCTTCTCTTTTCTGTTTTCCGGAATTTTCCAACATTTTTCCATAAATTTCCTTTATTTTCATTAATTTTTCCACATTTTTCCATTTTTCCACATCTTCAATTATTTTTCACTTTTTTCCAAAACTTTCCAAAATTATTTTCTCATAATTTTCCCACATTTTTCCATAAATTTCCTTTATTTTCCATAAATTTTCCACTTTTTTCCATTTTTCTATATTTTCCATTTTCCCCATTTTTTTCCATTATTTTCCCACATTTTTCCATAAATTTCCTTTATTTTCATTAATTTTCCCACTTTTTTTCATAAATTTCCTTTATTTTCCATAAATTTTCCACTTCTTTCAATTTTTCCACAATTTTCCATAATTTTTCCACATTTTTCCGTAATTTTCCTTTATTTTCCATAATTCTTCCACATTTTCCATAATTTTCCATTATTTTTCCACATTTCTAACTTTTTTTTTTTTTTCCTGGAATATTTTCCCATTTTTTCCTTCTTTTTTCCAAATTCACATTTTAATTTTTCCTCATTTTTCCCTCCCTCATTCCCAATTTTTTCTCCCCCCCTTCCCCCACTCAGGAAAATCCCAAATTTTTCCCTCCCTGTCCCCTAAAAAGTAAAAATCCCTAAAAAATTTTAAAACAAATTTTAAATATCCCAAAAAAATTCACCACGAACACGAATGGAAAATTCGGGAAGGACAAAAAAGAAAATTCCCAAAATTCCACGGAATTCCCGGAAAAACGACGGCGCTGGTGTCAGATTTTGGGATTGGCCAATCCCAGTTTGGCACTGGGAGCACTGGGAATGCCAGGAACCCTCCAGAACCATGGAATGATGGGAATTCATAATCTTCGCACTTAATTAATGAATGAATCCACCCCTAATTAATTAGAGATCATTAATTAGCCATGAAAATTGAATGGGAACAAGTCAAGGTTGGATGTTGGGTTGGCCAATCCCAGTTGGGCACTGGGAGCACTGGGAATGCCGGGAACTCACCGGAATCGTAAAATGATGGGAATCCTGCATCTCCCTACTTAATTAATGAATTAATCCAGCCCTAATTAATTAGATATCGTTAATTAGCTGTGAAAATTGAATGGCATCAAGCCATAGTTTGAATTTTGGTGTTGGCCAACCCCAGTTGGGCACTGGGAGCACTGGGAATGCTGGGAACTCACCGGAATCGTAAAATGATGGGAATCCTGCATCTCCGCACTTAATTAATGAATTAATTCCCCTCTAATTAATTACAGATCGATAATTAGCCATAAAAATTTAATGGCATCACAACAAGCTTGAATTTTGGCATTGGCCAATCCCAGTTGGGCACTGGGAGCACTGGGAATACTGGGAACTCACCGGAAGCATGGAATGATGGGAATTCATCATCTTCACATTTAATTAATGAATGAATCCACCCTAATTAATTACAGATCATTAATTGGGCAACAAATGGAATGGGAGCAAACGGAGACCAAACCCAAGGTTGGGTGTTGGGTTAGCCAATCCCAGTTTGGCACTGGGGGCACTGGGAATGCCGGGAACTCACCGGAACCATGGAATGATGGGACTTCCTCATCTCCCCACTTAATTAACAAACAACACCCCCCCACCAATTAACACCACCACTAATTACCCACCGACCCCGCCGGAAAACCCGGGAACGCCCGACCCGGCAGCGCCAACGCCCAGGGCAGCTCCAACGCCGCCGGCACCGCCGAGGAACCCGGGAACGCCGGGAAAGCCAAACCTCCGGACGCCGCCAGCGCCGCCGAGGCCGAGGAGGGCGAAGAGGCGGCGCCGGCACCGGCACCGGCACCGCGAGCGGCCTTGTCGCCGGCGTGGGTGCGCTGGTGCCGGTTGAGGTGGGAGCTGCGGCTGAAGCACTTGCCGCACTCCTGGCACTTGTAGGGCTTCTCGCCGGTGTGCACGCGCCGGTGGATGGTGAGCTCGGAGCGCTGGATGAAGCTCTTGCCGCACTCGGAGCACTGGAAGGGTTTCTCGCCGAGGTGGATGCGCTGGTGCTTGATGAGGTTGGAGGAGACGCTGAAGCACTTGCCGCACTCGCGGCACTCGTAGGGTTTCTCGCCGGTGTGCATCCGGCGGTGCTTGGTGAGGTCGGATTTTTGGATGAAGCCTTTGCCGCACTCGGGGCACTTGTAGGGTTTCTCGCCCAGGTGCGTTCGTTGGTGCTTGATGAGGTTGGAGCGGACGCCGAAGCTCTTCCCGCACTCGGCGCACTTGTAGGGTTTCTCGCCCGTGTGCATGCGCCGGTGCTTGGCCAGCGCCGAATTCTGCCCGAAGCTTTTCCCGCACTCCGGGCATGCAAACGGCTTCTCCCCGGTCTGAGTCCCTTGATCCTTCAAACTCGGCCCCAAATCCAAATTTTTGCCGCACTCCCCGCACTTCTCCTCCTCCCACGCCAAACCGCAGTCCTCCAAAATCCCGCAGCATTTTTGGAAGTTTTTCCCGCCTTTTTTCCCCTCTTTTTTCCCGTTTTTGCCGCATTCCTGGCACGGCTCCCGGTGGATTTTCCGGTGCCGCTCCAGATGGGAGCTCTGGGAGAAACTCTTGCCGCAGCTGCCGCAGCGGAAAGGTTTTTCCCCCATGTGGATTCGCCGGTGCCGATCCAGGTGGGAACTCCAGGAAAAGCTTTTCCCGCATTCCCGGCACTCGTACGGTTTGCCGGGAGCGTGGCCGCCGGTGTTGGCCAGCGCCGACGCCACGCCAAAACTTTTTCCCGCGATTCCGCGACACTTATGCGGTTTCTCCGCCGATTCCCGCCGGGTTTTGGGGATTTTGGCGTTTTGGCGCATTCCGGTGATGCCGGGCCGCACTCGGCATAGCGCTCCGCCAACGCCGCGGCCGCCAGCGTGCGTTCGGGCGGTGCCGATCCAGGTGGGAACTCCAAGAAAAGCTCTTCCCGCATTCCCTGGCACTCGATAGGGTTTCTCACCGGTGTGAATCAGCGTGCCGCCTCCAGGTGGGAGTTCCAGTTGAACCCTTTGCCGCAATCGCCGCGACTTGTAGGGTTTTTTCTTCCAGGTGAAGCTTTTGGTGCTTCACCAGCGCCGAACTCACCGGGAAACTCTTCCCACAGACACCGCATCGGCACGGTGCCGCGCCGGCGTGGACCCGCCGGTGCTGGATGAACGCCGAGCCCACGCTGAAGGATTTGCCGCAGTCGGGGCATTTGTAGGGATTCTCGCCGGAATGCCGCCGGGCGTGTGCGCCACCAAACTCGAGCTCAGCCGGAAGCTCTTCCCGCACTCCTGGCATTTATGGGCTCGTTTCCGCGGCGCCCGCCGGCGCTTTCGGCGGCGCCAGAGCTTTGCCACAGTCGTGGCACCGGAGGTTCCGCTAGCGGGAATTTCTTCAAGCCGGGTTTTTTTCTGGTTAGGGTTCGGCTCTCGGCGTTTACCGGCGCTCGGGTTTGGGGTGGTCGGGGCTCGAAGGGATTTGGGGTTTGGCGTTGCCGGTGTGGCCGAAATTTCGGGTTTTCCAGAGGGTCCCGGGTGGCTCTTCCTCGTCGTCGTCGCTCGGTGAGGCCGGGACGAGGCGTCTGGAGGGGGACAAAGGGGCTGGGATGGTTTTTGGGAAATTTTGGGACATTTTGGGGGTTCGGGGGAGTTTTGGGGAGGGTTTTGGCATTTTGGAAGGATTTTGGTAAATTTTAGGAATGTTTTGGGAGAATTTTGGGAGGTTTTTGGGGGTCCTGGAGAGTTTTTTTGGGGTTTGGGGCGAGATTTTGGGGTCCTGGGGAAATTTTTGGGAAGTTTTGGAGGTTTTCAGGAGGTTTTGGGAAGGCTTTTGGGTTTTGGGGAAGTTTTGGGGTCCTGGGGGGATTTTTGGGTCTTGGTCATGTTGGCCAACTGGAAGAGCCCAAACCCATTCTAGGTTGGATTGGCCAGCTGGAAGAGTCCAACCCATTCTAGGTTGAGTTGGCCAACTGGAAGAGTCCAATCACTCTCTTGGTTTGGTTGACCAACCAAGATCTTGGTCACGTTGGCCAACTGGAAGAGCCAAATTTACTCTTGGTTGCGCTTGGCCAACTGGAAGAGTGCAACGCATTCAAGGTTGAGTTGGCCAACTGGAAGAGCCCAACCCATTCTAGGTTGTATTGGCTAACTGGAAGAGCCCAAACCCATTCCAGATTGGATTGGCCAACTGGAAGAGCCCAACTTACTCTTGGTTGTGTTGGCCAACTGGAAGAGCCCAAACCCATTCTAGGTTGTGTTGGCCAACTGGAAGAGTGCAACGCATTCAAGGTTGAGTTGGCCAACTGGAAGAGCACAACCCATTCTAGGTTCAATTGGTCAAATGGAAGAGTCTAAACTCATTCTAGGTTGCATTGGTCAACTGGAAGAGCCCAAACACATTCTAGGTTGTGTTGGCCAACTGGAAGAGTCAAACCCACTCATAGTTGAGTTGGGCAACTGGAAGAGCCCAAACCCGTTCCAGATTGACTTGGCCAACTGGAAGAGCCAAACCCATTCTAGGTTGTAGTTGCCCAACTGGAAGAGCCCAAACTCATTCCAGGTTGGATTGGCCAACTGGAAGAGCCCAAACCCATTCCAGGTTGGATTGGCCAACTGGAAGACTCCAACCCATTCTAGGTTGAGTTGGCCAAATGGAAGAGTCTAAACTCATTCTAGGTTGGGTTGGCCAACTGGAAGAGCCCAACCCTGCCTTGGCCAAGCCCCGTTGACTCACCGGGCGCCCAGGCCCCGTCTCCGGTGCGATTCGGCGAACGCCGTGATCCGCGGCCAACTGATGGCGATCTCCTCGGCTGCCGGGAAAAACCAGGCACGGCTCGGACCCGAAATCCGGCAAAATCCGCCGGAATTTGGGCCGGATCCGTTTTTAATTAAAAACCCAAATTAATTTGAAACTCAAAATAATTAAAATTGAATTTATTTAAAACCAAGTTAATTTAAAACTCCAATTAATAAAACCCCAATTAATTAAAAACCCAATTAATTTAAAAACCCAAATTAAATAAAAACCCAAATTAAATATAAAACCAAATTCATCGAAAACCAAATTAACTCAAAACCCAAATAATTAAAATCAAATGTATTAAAAACCCAATGCATTAAGAAACCCAAATTAAATTAAAAACACAAATTAACTAAAACCAAATTAATTAAAAATCAAAATTAATTTAAAACAAATTAATTAAAAAAACAAATTAAATAAAACCCAAATAATTTAAAACCAAATTTATTTAAAAACCAAATTAATTTAAAACCCAAATAATTCAAAGCAAATTCATTTAAAACCAAATTAAATAAAACCCAAATTAATTTAAAACCAAATTAATTTTAGATCACAATAATTTAATTTTTGGGGTTCAAAATTTAGGAATTAAGGAGAAATCCAAGGAATTTGGGGTCTCACCCAAGGAAATGACGCTCTCGTAGCTCTCCTGCATCTTCTCCAGGAATTCCGAATTTTTTGGGAATTTTTTTGGGGCAAAAAAATCCCAAATCTTTGGAATTCCAACAGCTCTGAGTCAGATTTTGGGATCCTGAGGGAAAAAAATTCCTTAAATTTAGGGGTTTTCCATATTTGGGGTTTTTTAGGGAATTTTTTAAGGAGAAATTTTTTAGGGAGGAATTTTTTTGGGAAATTTTTTAGGGAATTTTTGGGGATTTTTGGGAGGGATTTTAAAAGATTTTTTAGGGATTTTTTTTTTTTTCGGGAAATTTTTTGGGGAAGGAATCCCTTTAGGGAATTTTTTGGGGAATTTTTTTGGGGCAAGAATTTTTTTAGAGATTTTTAAAGGGATTTTTTAAAAGGAATTTTTTAGAGATTTTTTTGAGGGAAGGAATTTCTTCGAAGAACATTTTTGGGAAATTTTTGGTGAATTTATTTGGGAATTTTTTGTGGGAAGGGATTTTTTAAAGGAATTTTATTAGGGAATTTTTTTGGGGGAAGAATTTTTTTAGGGATTTGTTAATGGATTTTTTTTTTTTTAAAGGAATTTTTTAGAGAATTTTTTTGGGGAGGGATTTTTAATGGATTTTTTAAGGGTTTTTTTGGGGGGGAGGGGAAGTTTTTTAAGGGAAGTTTTTAGGGAATTTTTGGGAGGGAATTTTTAGGGGAGGATTTTTAAAAGGGACTTTTAAAAGGATTTTTTTAGGGAATTTTTAGGGGATCAGGGATTCCCACCCCCCAAAAAAAAAAAAATTCCCACCTTAATTCCCACCCTAATCCCGGTTTTCCAAATTTTGGGAAGGGCTTAAAGAAGGATTTGGGGTTTCCATGGAGAAGAAATCCCGGAGATGAAAGGGTTAACGAAAAAAGGGATTTTTAAAAAGGGGATTGAAGGAAATTAAAAATGAAAAAAATGGGAAATAAAGGGGGAAAATGGGAATAAAAGGGGAATAAAAGAGGGGGGAAATGGGAAATAAAAAGGGGGGAAAAAACTAGAGAAAATGGGAAATAAAAGGGGAAAAAAACGGGAATAAAGGGAAATAAAACGGGACAAAAAAGGGAATAAAGGGAAATAAAAGAAAAAAAACCCGGGAATAAAGGAGGGATAAAATAAGGGGAAAACCGGGAGAAAAATCCTGAAAATCGCGGCAGAAAATGGGGGAAAACGGGGAAAAACGGGAAAAAACCCGGGAAAAAATAGAGATAAAATGGAGTCTCTCAGCCGGGCTACGAGGAGAGGGAAAAATCAGAATAAAAACCACAAAAACCCGCGAATTTGGGGGATTTTGGGGTAAAAAAGCGGATCCGGAATGGGGGAAAAAATTCGGGAATTCCAAGGGTTAAAATCCAAGATTTCTGGGAATTTCCTCCCCCTCCCCCCTCCCCCCCCCTTTTTTTTTTAATTTTAATTAATTGGATTTTTATTCTCAGGGCGCGGTCAGGTGAGGAATATTTGGTTTTTGGTGTGAAAAATCGCGGTTTTTAATTACCTGGATGGCGGAGGAAAAGCTGGAGGAGCAGGGGGAAAATTAAAAAAAAAAAAAGGGAATTTTTGGGGTGGGGGATGGGGAAAAATAAAATAAAATAAAATTTAAAAAGGGGGAGGGGCGGGTGTTGCACGTCGGCTCCGTGATCCCAGGACACACAGGAAGGGGTTGGAGCAAAGGGAAAAAAAAAAAATCAAAAATCCGGGAATTTGGGAAAAAAAAGGGGGGACAGGAAAAAGAAAAGGGGGGAGGGAAGGAGCGCGAGAAGGAGAAAATCAGGGAAAAAAAGGAGAAAACGGGAAAAAAACCGGGAAAAAATCGGATTTCAGGGTGGGTGGTGGGGGTGGGGAGGGAAATTCCCGGTTTTTGGGGTTTTTTGGGATTTGGGAGGGGGGGAGGCGGAGCCGCCCTGGCTTTGTCCCCGCGGGGTGTGGGGAGGGGATTTTGGGGTTTTTGGGGGGTTTTGGGATTTTTTGGGGGAGGGATTTGGGGTGGGGAGGGGGGTGGGGATTTGGGGAATATCGGGATTTTGGGGGTTAAATCGTGGGAAAATGGGGGTTTTGGGGTAATTAATGGGAATTTGGGGTGTTTTAATTAATGGAAAAATGTGAATTTTGGGGTAATTAATGGAATTTGGGGTGCTTTAATTAATGGAAAAATGAGGATTTTTGGGATAATTAATGGGAATTTTGGGTGTTTTAATTAATGGAAAAATGGGGATTTTGGGGTGTTTTAATTAATGGAAAAATGGGGATTTTGGGATAATTAATGGGAATTTTGGGTGTTTTAATTAATGGAAAAATAGGAATTTTGGGCTGTTTTAATTAATGGAAAATGGGGATTTTTGTGGTTAATTCATGGGAATTTTTTTGGATAATTAATGGGAATTTTGGGCATTTTAATTATTGGAAAAATGAAAATTTTGGGTGCTTTAATTAATGGAAAAATGGGGATTTTTGGGGTTAATTCATGGGAAAAATAGGAATTTTTGGGGTAATTAATGGGAATTTTGAGCGCTTTGATTAATGGAAAAATGGGAATTTTTGGGGTTAATTCGTGGGAAAAATGGGGATTTTTGGGGTACTTAATGGGAATTTTTGGAGTTTTAATTAATGGAAAAATGTGAATTTTTGGGCTAATTAATGGGATTTTTGGGTGCTTTAATTAATGGAAAAATGAGAATTATGGGGTGCTTTAATTAATGAAAAAATGGGAATATTTGAGGTAAATTCGTGGGAAAATGGGGATTTTTGGGGTAATTAATGGGAATTTGGGGTGTTTTAATTAATGGAAAAATGGGGATTTTGGGCTGTTTTAATTAAGGGGAAAATGAACATTTGGGTGCTTTAATTAATGGGAAAAATGGGGATTTTTGGGATAATTAATGGGAATTTTGGGTGCTTTGATTAATGGAAAAATGGGGATTTTTGGGGTTAATTCGTGGGAAAAATGGGGATTTTTGGGGTACTTAATGGGAATTTTTGGAGTTTTAATTAATGGAAAAATGTGAATTTTTGGGCAATTGTTTGGGCTACTTCGTGGGAAAAATGGGAATTTTGGGTGCTTTGATTAATGGAAAAATGAGATTTTTTGGGATAATTAATGGGAATTTGGGGTGCTTTAATTAATGGGATTTTTTGGGGCTGGGATTTCCAGGAATTTTTATTTTTATTTCTTTTGGGGTTTTCCAGGATGGATCCGTGGGGTGAGGAGGAGGAGGAGGAGGAGCCCGAGGTGATTTTTGGGGATGAGGAGGAGGAGGAAGATCCCAACGGGATGCAGGGTAAGTTGGGGAAAATCCCATAAAACCCAAAAATCCCAAAAATAAATCCCTTAAATAAATCCCATAAACCAGTACTATAAATCAATCCCATAAATCAATCCCATAAATAAATCACAAAAATCCAATAAATCAATCCCATAAATCCCATAAATAAATTCCACAGAACCCATACACTAATCCTATAAATCCCATAAATCAATCCTATAAATAAATCCCATAAATCAATCCCAAAAATAAATCTCATAAATCCTAAAAATCAATCCCATAAATCAATCCCAAAAATCCCATAAAGAAATCCCATAAATAAATCCAGTAAATCCCATAAATACCATAAATCAATCCTATAAATAATCCTATAAATAAATCCCATAATTCAGTCCCATAAATAAATCTCATTAATCAATCCCATAAATCAATCCCAAAAATCCCATAAACCAATCCCTAAATAAATCCTAAAAATCCATCCCAAAAATCAATCCCATAAACCAATCCCATAATTCAATCTCATAAATCAATCCCATAAATCAATCTCATAAATAAATCCCATAAATAAATCAAATAAATCCCATAAATCAATCCTATAAATCCCATAATTCAGTCCCATAAATAAATCAAATAAATCCCATAAGTCAATCTCATAAATCAATCCCAAAAATAAATTCCATAAATCAATCCCATAAATCAATCCCATAAATAAATCCCATAAATAAATCCCATAAATCCCATAAATCCCATAAATCCCATAAATCTGTGCCCTCGATCCCGATTGAAATTCCCATGAAATCCCATGGGAATCCCAACTTTTTTAATTCAATCCCAAATTTCCCTCGATCCCCATCCCAAAAATCCCAAAAATTAAATGGGAATTTTTCCGTTCCCGTGGATAGAGGGGGGAAAATTGGGAAAATCCAATTTGGGATTTTAGTGGGATTGGGATTTTTGGGATGGGGGTTGAGGGGAAATTGGGAAAAAATGGGGAAATCCACAACAACTGGGGGAAAAATCCATGGAAAATATGGGGAAAAAATCAACAAAAATAGAGAAAATTCCACAAAATATGGGGGGAAACTCACAAAAAATGGGGGAAAAAATTCACAAAATGGGGGAAAAAATCAATTTAAAATGGGTGGAAAGTACAAAATAAACGGGGAAAATTCAACAAAAAGGGGAAAACTCAAAAAAATGGGGGAAAATTACACAAAAAATGGGAGAAAACCCAGAAAAATGGAGGGAAAAATCCATAAAAAATGGGGGAGAAATCCACAGAAAATGGGGAAAATGCCACAAATATTCACCAAAAGTGGGGGGAAAAATTCTATTAACATGGGAAAAAAGCCAAGAAAATGGGGGAAATCCCACAAAATGTGAGGAAAATACACAAAGAATAGAGGGGAAATCTACAAAAACGGGGAAAATTTATAAAAAAACAGGGAGAAAACCACAAAAAGGGGGGGGAAATACCCCAAAAAAGGGAAAAAAATTCCACAAAAAATGGAGAAAATTCCATCAAAAAATAAGGGTGAAATCCATAAGAAATGGGGAAAAATCCATTAGAAATGGAGGAAAAAATCCACAAAAAAAATGGGGGAAATTCGACAAAAAATAGGGGAAAATTCGCAAAAAATGGAGAAAATGCCACAAAAAAAAAGAGGTAAAATCCACAAAAATTGGGGGGAAAATACACAGAAAATGAGAGGAAAATACACAAAAAATGGGGTGAAAATCCATAAAAATGGGGGGAAAATCCCACAAAAATGGGAAAAAAATCCTACCAAAAAATAGAGCAAAAATACATTACAAATGAGAAGGGAAATACATTTAAAAAATGGGGAAATCCTATGAAAAATAGGGAGTGAAATCCATAAAATATGGGGGGAAAATACCCAAAAAATCTACAAAGTAGGGGGTGGAAATACCCAAAATGGGGGGGAAAAGCCACAAAAAATGGGGAAAAAATCCCACAAAAATGGGGGGAAAATTTCACAAAAATGGGGGAAAGCACACAAAAAAAGGGCAAAAAAAATTCACCAAAAAAATGGAAAAATATACATTAAAAATGGGTAAAATTCCCAAAAAATGGGGAAAAATCCATTAAAAATGAGGGAAAAATCCACAAAAAACGGAGGAAAAATACTCAAAAAATGGGGAAAATCCAAAAAAGGAGGAAAAATCCACAAGAAATGGGGAAAAATTCCACAAAAATGGAGAAAATGCCGCAAAAAATGGGGAAAATTCCATAAAAATGGGAAAAAATGGGAAAACCCCAAAATTCTCAATTTTCCCTCCTCTCCCAACCCCCAGGAACCCCAGAGTCGAACCCGACCTCTTCCCGGACGCTGGCCGAAATCGTGGAGTTGGACCCGGACGCGCCGTCGTTCCCGAATCCCGACTTCTCCGAGCGCGAAACTCTGCGCTGGACCGTGGTCCAGCAGATCGACCCCGGGACGTCGGGAAGAAACGGGAGGAGAACGCCCAAATCGCCGAATTTCGCCAACTTCAAGAGCATCATCGTGCTTCAAAAAAGCTACGAGTGCTCGGAGTGTGGGAAGAGCTTCAGCTGCAGCTCCCATTTTTCCAAGCACCGCCGGACGCACACCGGGGAAAAACCATTCCGGTGTTCGCACTGCGGCAAAAGCTTCAACGCTCTCTTCCAACCTTTACCGGCACCAGCGCTGGCACGGCGGCGCTGGGCTCGGCGCCCGGATTCGGCGCCGCTGGGTCTCCCTACAAGTGCCAGGAGTGCGGGAAGAGTTTTCGGCGGAACAAAGAGTTGGCGATGCACCGGCGGCTGCACACCGGGATTTGCCGTTCGGTGCGGCGACTGCGGGAAGAGTTTTTCGTGGAGCTCCCACTGGTTGAGGCATCAGCGGATTCACACCGGAGAGAAGCCCTACGAGTGCCCCCGAGTGCGGGAAGAGTTTTTCCAGGAGTTCGCACCTCTACCGGCACTAGCGCTGCCACGCCGGGCGGCCGCTTCGGTGACATCTGCACCTACTGCGGGCGGAGTTTCGCAGCATCCTCCACTTTGAGCGGCACCAGGGCACCCACACCGGCGTCCGGCCCTACAAGTGCTCGCTGTGCCGCGAAGAGCTTCGGGCGACGCTGCCGGGCGTTGGTGAAGCACCAGCGTCTTCACCTGGGCGAGGGCCCGTTCCGGTGCGAGGAGTGCGGCAAAGCCTTTGGCGCCCGCTCGCAGTATGCGCGGCACCGGCGCAGCTTCCACGGCGGCGCCGAGAAGCCGTACCGGTGCGGGGATTGCGGGAAGAGCTTTTCCTGGAGCTCCCACTGGGAGAGACACCAGAGGATCCACACCGGAGAGAAGCCCTACGAGTGCCCCCGAGTGCGGGAAGAGTTTCGGCAGGACGTCGCACCTCTACCGGCACCAGCGGACGCACGCCGGCGGGCGCCCCACGCCTGCGGTGAGTGCGGGAAGAGCTTCAACTCCACGCTCCACTTCCAGAAGCACCAGCGGGCGCACGGAGCCGGGCTAGGAGAAAAGCTGCTCCGAGTGCGGGAAATCCTTCTCGGATCCGTCGGCGTTGGCCAAGCATCGGCGGGTTCATGAGGAGACTCAAAAAGTGGGAAGTCCTTGGTTGAGTCGCAAAACCCGTCAGCGAGTCCCAAAAAATGGGAAGTATTCTGTAGAATCCCAAAAATTGGGAAATCCGTCACTGAGTCCCAAAAAAATGGGAAACCCGTCGCTGAGTCCCAAAAGTTGGAAGATCCTCTGTTGAATCCCAAAAAATCTGCTCCGAGTGCGGGAAATCCTTCTCGGATCCATCGGCGTTGGCCAAGCATTGGCGGGTTCATGAGGAAGTCCAGAAAAGTGGGAAGTCCTTGGCTGAGTCGCAAAAGTTGGGAAATCCGTCACTGACTCCCAAAAAATTGGGATATCTGTCGCTGAGTCCCAAAAAATTGGAAAATCCTCCGTTGAATCCCAAAAATCCATCACTGAGTCCCAAAAAGATGGAGAAATCCTCCGTTGGAATCCCAAAAATCCTTTGATGAATCCCAAAAAATGGAAATCCTCTGTTGAGTCCCAAAAAAATGGGAAATCCTCCATTGAGTCCCAAAATCCTTTGCTGAATCCCAAAAAATGGGAAATTATTCGTTGAGTCCCAAAAAATGGGCAATCCTGCATAGAATCCCAAAATCCTTCATTGAATCCCCCAAAATGGGAAATATTCTGTAGAATCCCAAAAATCCTTCGTTGAGTCCCAAAAAAATGGGAAACCTTCTGTCGAATCCCAAAAATCCTTGGCTGAGTTCCACGATTCAGGCGGGAATTTCGGGATGGGATCCCAACTCCAGAATCACGGAGAGGAGGAAATGCCGGAGGGGTAAAAGAAAAATTCGGGAATTTTTATTTTTTGTTCCCGGAATTCCCGGCCGTAGATTTGGGTAGGGTAGAGTAGGAAAGTAGGGTAGATAAAGAAAATTTTAAAAAAATGGAATTTCTGTTTTTTTCTGGAAAAACGTGAGTTTTCCAGGAGAAAAAAAAACAGGATGGAGTTGGAGAAAATCCTGGAATTTTTTTTTGGGGGGGGGTTTGAGGTTGGAAAAGTCGGAATTCCGGGCGGTTCCGTAATTTATTGTATTTATTCAGCTGGAAGATCCTGAAATCTGGAAAAAAAACAAAAAAAAAATTTGGGAATTGGTCCCAAAATCCTCGTGGATGAATTTTTTTTTTTTTCCCAGGATGGAAAAAGTTGGGGTGGGAATTCCGGAGATTTTCCCGGTGTTTTGGGGTTTTTTTGGGAATTTTTGGGATTTTCTTCTTTGTTTGTAATGTGAATAAAAATAGATTTAGTGAGGAATTCCTGGAATTTTTTCTTGGAGCTGTTCATGAAATGAGGGGGGAAAAAACTGGGAATAATTCCTGGGAAAATTGGGAATTCTTGGGAATTTTGGGAAAAATCCTTGGGGGGGTTCTTTGGCAATTTTTTTGATGGCTTGGGAATTTTGGGGCTAAATTTTTGGGAATTCTTTGGGTATTTGGGAATTTTTGGGGGCAAATATTTGGGAGTTTTGGGGCAAATCCATTGGAATTTGGGGTGCAAATCCTTGGGAATTTTGGGAGCAAATCCTTGGGAATTTTTGGGGGTAAATTTCTGGGAATTCTTTGGGCGTTTGGGGGATTTTTTTGGCACTTGAGGAACTTTTTGGGGCAGATCTCTGGGAATTTGGGGGCAAAATCTTTGGGTTGGGAATTTTGGGTTCAAATCTTTGGGAATTGTGGGGATAAATATTTGGAAATTTTTGGGCATTTGGGGATTTCTTTTTTTTTTTTATTTTTTTTTTTTTTCATTTGGGGAATTTTTGGGGCAAATCCTTGGGAGATTTTTGGGGCAAATTCTTGGGAACTTTGGACAATTGGGGAAAATTTTTTGGCTTTTGGGGGGCAAATCCTTGGGAATTTTTGGGGTAAATATTTGGGAATTCTTTGGCACGCGGGGAATTTTTTTGGAGAAAATTTTGGGGAATTCTTTGGACAATTTGGGGAATTTTTGGGGGCAAATCTCGTGAATTTTAAGGACAAATCTTTGGGAATTCTTTGGGCATTTTTTGGGGATTTTGTTTTTGGCATTTGGGGGATTTTTGGGGCAAATCCTTGGGAGCTTTGGGGTGAAAATATCTGGGAATTTTGGGACAAATCCTTGGGAATTTTGGGGTTTAAATCCCTGGGAATTTGGGGTGAAAATCTCTGAGAATTCTTTGGGCATTTGGGGAATTTTTGGGGACATTTGGGGATATTTTTGGGGACAAATCCTTGGGAATTTTGGAGGCAAATCCTTGTGAATTTTAAGGGTAAATCTTTGGGAATTCTTTGAGCGTTTTTAGAATTTATTTTGGCATTTGGGGATTTTTGGCGGGCAAATCCTTGGGAATTTTTTGGAGCAAATTTTGGGAATTCTTTGGGCATTTGGGGATTTTTTGGGGCAAATCCTCGGGAATTTTGGGGTTTAAATCCTTGGGAATTTTGGTGCAAATCTCATGGGAATTCTTTGGGCGTTTGGGAATTTTTGGGGGCAAATCTCTGGGAAATCTTTGGGCATTTGGAGAATTTTGGGGGCAAATCCTTGGGAGATTTTTGGAGCAAATTTTGGGAATTCTTTGGGCATTTGGGGATTTTTGGGGCAAATCCTTGGGAATTTTGGGGCAAATCCTAGGAAATTTTGGTGCAAATCTCTGGGAATTCTTTGGGCACTTGGGGAATTTTGGGGGCCAAATTTTTGGGAATTCTTTCGGCATCCCGGGAATTTCTGGGCGACGCCTGGGGAAGTTTTTTGGAGGAGGAGGGAGGGAGAGAAGGAAAAGGGGGGAGGAAGAGGAGGAGGAGGAGGAGGAGGAAGAAAAAGGGGGAAGGAAGAGAAAGGGGGAGGAAGGGGAGGAAGAGGAGGAGGAGGAGGAGGAGGAGGAGGAGGAGGAAGAAAAAAGGGGAAGGAAGAGAAAGGGGAGGAAGAGGAGGAGGATGAGGAAGAGGAGGAAAAGCGGGGAGAGGGAAAGGGAGGAGGAGGAGGAGGAGGGAGGGAGGAAGAGGGGGAGGAAGAAAAGGAGGGGAGGGGAGGAGGAGGAAGAGGGGGAGGGAGGAGGATGGGGAGGGGAGGGGAGGAGGCGGCTCCACTGTATCCGGGTCACGGCGGGAGCTGCCGCCAGCGGCACCGGGACCGGGAGCGGGACCGGAGAGGGATTCGAACCGGGTCGGGACCGGGTTGGGGTCGGGATTCGAGCCGGGTCGAGAGTGGGGTAGGGACTGGGATTCGAACCGGGTCGGGGTCGGGAGCGGATCGGATCGGATTTGAATCGGTCGGATCGTGTCGGGATCGGATTTGAACCGGGTCGATTGGGATTCGAACCGGGTCGGGAGCGGGTTGGGGTCGGATTTGAACCGGGTCGGATCGGGATTGGGATTAGGATCGGGAATTGGGATGGGGATCGGGTCGGGAGCGGAAAGGGTCGGTTTGAACTGGGTCGGGAGGATCGGGGTTTGAACCGGGTCGGGATCAGGATTCGAACCGGGTCGGGATCGGATTGAACTGGGTCGGATCTGGATCAGGATCGGATTTGAACCGGGTCGAGAGCAGGACCGGGATTGGGATCGGAATTGGGATGGGATCGGGTCGGGACCAGGAAAGGGTCAGGATTTGAACCGGGTCGGGATCGGATTTGAACCAGGTCGGGATCGGGATTTGAACTGGGAATTGAGATGGGGATCGGGTTGGGGTCAGGGTCGGGGTCGGGATCGGGATCGGGTCAGGATCGGGATTTGAACCGGGTCGGGATCGGGATTTGAACCGGGTCGGGATCGGGATCGAGATTAGGATGGGGAATTGGGATGGGGATCGGGTCGGGACCGGGATCGATCGGATTTGAACCGGGTCAGAATCGGGTCTGGGACTGGGATTTGAACCCGGTTGGGAGCGGGACCGGGATTGGGATCGGGATTAGGATTTGAACTGGGTCGGGATCGGGAATTGGGATGGGGATCGGGTCTGGAGCGGATCAGAATCGGGATCAGGATTTGGGATCGGGACCGGGATCGGTGCAGGAGACCCCAAAACCCTCCCCAGCCTGAAATGATCCCGAATTTCTCCCCAAATCCTTCATGAAATTCCCTCTAAATCCACCCCAAAAATGCCCCCAAATTATCCTAAAAGTCCCTCCCCAAATCATCCCAAAATTATCCCAAAATTTTCCCCTAAATCCATCATGGAATTATCCCAAATTCCTCCCAAATCCACCCCAAAAATCCCGAAAATTATTCCAAAATTCCTCCCAAATCATCCCAAAATTATCCAAAAATTCTCTGCAAATCATCCCAAAATTATCCCAAAATTCTCCCCAAATCCACTCCCAAATCCATCCCAAAATTTTCAAAAAGTCCTCCCAAAATTCCCTCAAATCCACCCAAATTTTCTCCCCAAAATTACCTCCAAATCCATCCCAAAATCACCCCAATATTATCCCAAAATTATCCCAAAATTCCGCCCCAAATCCAGCCCAAATTATCCCGAAATTATCCCAAAATTCCTCCCAAATAATTCCTGAAATTCCTTTAAATCCACCCCAAAATTCCTCAAATCCACCCCAAAATTATCCCAAAATTCCTCCAAATTATCCCAAATTTTCCCCAATCCATCCCAAAATCATCCCAATATTGCCCCAAAATCACCCCAAAATTATCCCAAAATTCCCCCAAAATCCACCCCAAAAATTGGGATGCAGCTCCTGGAAAAGCCCCAAAATTTGGGATTTTGGGCTCCTAATGGAGATTTGGGGTTTTTGGGATTTTCGTTGCAGGTTCGGATTTGGGATTTTTGGGAGAATCCCCAAATTTGGGGGTGAAGATGCAGGAGAATTATGAGAACGCCATTTCCTTGGTAAGGAAACCCCAAAATTTCAGGAATTTTGGGAATTTTCAGGGAATTCCCAATGGAGAATTTAAAGGAGAAAGGGAAAATTTTGGGAGAAGAATTTTGGGATATTTTTGGGGTCCTAGGGGCAAAATTTTAGGGAATTTAAATTTTGGGGAATATTTTTAAAATTTGGAGTTGGGAATTTGAAGTTTTCCCCAAGGCACAAATTTGTGAAATTTTGGGATTTTTTTGGAATTCCCAGGCAAAATTTGAGGAATTTTGGTAATTTTCAGGAGTTCCCCAAGACACAAATTTTGGAGAATTTTCGGATTTTTTAGTGGGAATTCCCAAGGCACAAATTTTGGGATTTTTGGGGGAAATTTTGGGAATTCAAAGTCACAAATTTTGGGATTTTGGGGAAATTTGGCAATCCAAAGTCACAAATTTGAGGGAATTTTCCCATTTTTTGGGAATTCCCAGGGCAAAAAATTTGAGGAATTTTGGGAATTTTCAGGAGTTCCCCAAGTCACAAATTTCTGAGAATTTTGGGATTTTTTAGTGGGAATTCCCAGGTCAGAAATTTGAGGGAATTTCCCCATTTTTTGTGAATTCCCAGAGCGAAAAATTCGAAGAATTTCAGATTTTTTTAACCCCCCCAAAAAATTCCAGCTGAGATTTGGCTGCCTCACTTCCCTGGAATTATTTCCCCGCAAAAAAAAAAAAATTTGACCCAAAATTTGGGAATTTCAACCCAAACTGGCGCTTCGGGTGGGAAAATGAGGCGAGGAAATTTCCAATTTTCCCAAAATTCCTGTTTTTTTCCCCAAAAGCCGAGGAAATCGCCATCAGCTGGCCCCGGATCACGGCGTTCGCCGAATCCCACCGGAGACGGGGGCTGGTGCCGGGTGAGTTGGGAAAAATCCCAAAAAATTTGGGATAAATTCTGACTATTTTGGTTAATTCTTAAATTTTTTGGGGGAATTTTGAGTGGGTTTCCTTGGATTTGAAGGGTGGAAATTTCAGGGGAAGAAAAGGGAATTTTAAGGAATTTTTTTGGGGGGTGAAAAATGGTTAAGTTGAAATTTTGGGGTGTTTGGAATTCTGGAGGAATTTCGGGAATTCTTGGAGGTTTTTGGAGATTCTCAGATTGGAGCGAATTCCTCAGGTCATTTTATCCCGTTTTATCCTTTTTTTAAAATTTTTTCCCATTTTTCCCCCATTTCCATTTCCCTCATTTTCCCCTCTTTCTCCCATTTCTCCCCATTTTCCCATTTCACCCATTTCCCCATTTTTCCAATTTTCCCCATTATTCTCCATTTTATTCCCATTTTTTCCCATTTTTTTTCTCATTTTATCCCATTTTTCCCCATTTTATCCCATTTTCCCATTTTTCCCATTTTTCTCCATTTTATTCCCATTTTTTCCCATTTTTTCTCATTTTATCCAATTTTTCCCATTTCCCCCGATTTTTCCCCATTTTTCCCCACTTATTTTCATTTTTATCCCATTTTTCCCATTTTCCCCATTTTTTCTCATCCCATTTTTTCCCATTTTCCTCCTTTTTTCCCATTTTCCCATTTTTCTCCATTTTTCCCCTTTTTTTCTCTTTTTATCCCATTTTTTCCCATTTTATCCCATTTTATCCCATTTTTACCCATTTCCCCATTTTTTTCCATTTTTCTCCATTTTTCCCATTTCCCCCCTTTTTTTTCATTTTATCCCATTTTTCTCCATTTTATTCCCATTTTATTCCCATTTTATCCCCATTTTTTCCCCATTTTATTCCCATTTTATCCCATTTTATCCCCATTTTTCCCCCCATTTTATTCCCATTTTTCCCCATTTTATTCCCATTTTTATCCCATTTTTATCCCCATTTTATTCCCATTTTATCCCCATTTTTATCCCCATTTTATTCCCATTTTATCCCATTTTATCCCCTTTTTTCCCATTTTATCCCCATTTTATCCCCATTTTCCCCCATTTTATTCCCATTTTATCCCCTTTTTTTCCTCATTTATCCCCATTTTATCCCCATTTTATCCCCATTTTATCCCTATTTTATCCCCATTTATCCCCATTTTATCCCATTTTATCCCATTTTCCCCCCATTTTTCCCCCTCTCCAGCCCCGGATCCCGACGGGGACCAGCCCCACCCCTCCCCCCCCGCCGCCCCTCCCCCTCCCCCGGCCGAGGGGGGAGGGGGGGACCCCGACCTGCGCCGGCAGCTGGGGCTGATCCTGCAGACAGCTGGCAGGAGCCAGGTGGAGAAGATGCTGCGGGAGCTGGTGAGGGAGCAGAGCCAGGCTGGCAAACGCCGGCAGCGCCGCCGGCCCGCCAAGGACGCAGGTGAGATTTGGGGGTCTCCCAAAAAAATTCCCAAAAAAATTCCCCAAAAAAACGGGCTTGGAGTGTCAAAAATGAGATTTTTTGGATGGTCTTGAGCAATTTTTGGGGGGTTTTTCCAAAAAAGTTCCCAAAAAAACGGTTGTTGGAGTGTCGAAAATGAGATTTTTTTGATGGTCTTGAGCAATTTTTTGGTTTTTTTTCCAAAAAAGTTCCCAAAATAACGGGTGTTGGAGTGTCGAAAATGAGATTTTTTTTTTTATGGTCTTGAGTAATTTTATGGGTTTTTTTCCAAAAAAGTTCCCAAAAAAACGGGTGTTGGAGTGTCGAAAATGAGATTTTTTTTTATGGTCTTGAGCAATTTTTTGCGTTTTTTCCAAAAAAAATCCCCAAAAAAATCGGGGTTGGATTGGTCGAAAATGAGATTTTTTGGAAGGGTCATAAGGAATTTTTCGGGAATTTTGGGAGTGGCCAAAGTTGGAGGTGAGATTTGGGGGTCTCCCAAAAAAATTCCCAAAAACATCGGGCTTGGAGTGTCGAAAATGAGATTTTTTTTATGGTCTTGAGCAATTTTTGGGGGTTTTCTACAAAAAAATTCGCAAAAAAAAGAGTGTTGGAGTGTCGAAAATGAGATTTTTTTGATGGTCTTGGCAATTTTTTGGGTTTTCTTCCAAAAAAATTCCCAAAAAAATCGGGGTTGGAGTGTCGAAAATGATATTTTTTTGAAGAGTGATAAGGAATTTTTTGGGAAATTTGGGTGTGGCCAAAGTTGGAGGTGAGTTTTGGGATTTTTTCCAAAAAAATTCCTGGAAAAAAATTGGGGTTGGAGGTGTCAAAAATGAGTTTTTTTTTTGGAGACATTTTTGGGCTTTTTTGGGAATTCTGGGGGGAAGAGGTTTAGGGGTCAACGAGGTCAAGGGTTGAATCCAACTGTGGAATTCCATGAAAAAATTTGGGGTGGGATGGGAATTTTGGGGTCTATGGATTCATGGCCAAGGTCAATGGTCAACATCAACCCAATTATGGAATTCCATGGAAAAATTTGGGGTGGATTGGAATTTTGGGGTCAATGGATCCATGGCCAAGGTCAATGATCAACATAAATGCAATCAATGGAATTCCATGGAAAAATTTGGGATTGGATGGGAATTTTGGGGTCAATGGATCCATGGCCAAGGTCAATGATCAACGTTGACCCAATCCATGGAATTTCACCAAAAAATTTGGGATGGGATTGGAATTCTGGGGTTGACCAGGTCATGGCCAAGGTCAATGGTCAACATTGACCCAATTCATGGAATTTTGCCAAAAAATTTGGGGTGGGATGGGAATTTTGGTGTCAATGGATCCATGGCCAAGGTCAACGGATCCATGGCCAAGGTCAATGGTCAACGTCAACCCAACTAAGGAATTCCATGGAAAAATTTGGGATTGGATGGGAATTTTGGGGTCAATGGATCCATGTCCAAGGTCAATGATCAACGTTGACCCAATACATGGAATTTCACCAAAAAATTTGGGGTGGGATGGGAATTTTGGTGTCAATGGATCCATGGCCAAGGTCAACGGTCAACGTCAACCCAACTAAGGAATTCCATGTAAAAATTTTGGATTGGATTGGAATTTTGGGGTCAATGGTCAACGTTGACCCAATCCATGGAATCCAGGAAGGGTTTGGGTTGCCATTCAAGTTCCCCCATCCCGGTGCAGGTGCCGGCACCGGGAGCGGCCCCGAGGACGATCCAACCCCTCCAACCACCCAAGACCCGCCGCCGGCTCAGCCCCAAACCGACCCCGACCCTCCGGCAACGCCGAAGAACCAAAAACCCTCCGGGACCTGCTCGGAATGCGGCAAAAGCCCGGCCAAACCCCGGCGCTGCGCCGAGTGCTGCCGGCGCTGCCGGCAACCGGAGCGCGCCGCGGTGGAGAAACCGCACCGCTGCGGCGACTGCGGCAAAGGCTTCAGCCGCGGCTCCAACCTGGCGCAGCACCGGCGCATCCACACCGGGGAGAGGCCGCACCGGTGCGGGGATTGCGGCAAGGGGTTCATCCAGCGCTCCGACCTGGAGCGGCACCGGCGCGTCCACACCGGCGAGCGGCCGTACCCGTGCGGCGACTGCGGCAAACGCTTCAGCGTCAGCTCGCACCTGGACCGGCACCGCCGCACGCACGCCGGCGGGCCGGGACCGCCGGGGCAGGCACAACAGCAGCAACAACAACCCCGCGGCAAAACCAAAGCAGCGGCGGCGGAATCGGCGCAGCACCAGTGCGGGGATTGCGGGAAGAGCTTCGGGCAGCGCTCGGCGCTGGCGAAGCACCGCAAGACGCACAGCGGGGAGCGGCCGCATCGCTGCGGCGACTGCGGCAAGAGCTTCAGCCGCGGCTCCAACCTGACGCAGCACCGGCGCATCCACACCGGCGAGCGGCCATTCGCCTGCGGCGACTGCGGCAAGGGGTTCATCCAGCGCTCCGACCTGGAGCGGCACCAGCGCGTGCACACCGGGGCGAGCGGCCGTACTCCTGCGCCGAGTGCGGCAAGAGCTTCAGCGTCAGCTCGCACCTGGACCGGCACCGCAAAATCCACGCGGCGGAACGCGCGTCTTACCGGTGCCCCGAGCACCTGGCCGGGTTTTTGGCGGCTCACCGGCACGGGAGGCTCTTCCAGTGCGGGCAGTGCGGGCGGTGTTTCGGGCAAGGCGCGGCGTTGTTGAAGCACCAGCGCGCTCACGGCGGCGGCGGCGGGCGGAACCGCGGCGTCGCCGAAATGCCTGGACTGCGGGAAGAGCCGCGGGCTGTGCCAGGATTGCGGGCGGGAGTCGGAAGCGGGCGCCGGAGAAGCCGCATAAGTGCCAGGAGTGCGGGAAGAGCTTCGGGCAGCGCTCGGCGCTGGTGAAGCACCGGCGCATCCACACCGGCGAGAAGCCCTACAAGTGCCCCGAGTGCTCCAAGGGCTTCATCCAAAAATCCGACCTCACCATCCACCGCCGGATGCACACCGGCGAGAAACCCTACAAGTGCCGCGAGTGCGGCAAGTGCTTCAGCGTCTCCTCCAACCTCCTGACGCACCAGCGGACGCACCTCGGCGAGAAACCCTTCCAGTGCGCCGAGTGCGGCAAGAGCTTCATCCAGCGCTCCGAGCTCACCATCCACCGGCGCGTGCACACCGGCGAGAAGCCCTACAAGTGCCAGGAGTGCGGCAAGTGCTTCAGCCGAAGCTCCCACCTCAACCGGCACCAGCGCACCCACGCCGGGCGACAAGGCCGGCCATGCGCCGGGGTGCCGGTGCCGGGCGCCGCCTCTTCGCCCTCCTCGGCCTCTCGGCGGCGCTGGCGGCGTCCGGAGGTTTGGCTTTCCGGCGTTCCCGGGTTCTCGGCGGTGCCGGCGGCGTTGGAGCTGCCCTGGGCGTTGGCGCTGCCGGGTCGGGCATTCCCGGGTTTTCCGGCGGGGTCGGTGGGTAATTAGGGAGAGCGGTGATTAATTAGGGTTGGGTTTGTTCGTTAATGAAGTGGTGAGAACCATTCCATGGTTCCGGTGAGTTCCCGGCATTCCCAGTGCTCCCAGTGCCCAACTGGGATTGGCCAATCCAACATCCGACATTGGGTTTGGTCTCCATTGGTTCCCATTCAATTTGCTGCCCAATTAATGATCTGTAATTAATTAGGGCTGGATTCATTCACTAATTAAGTGGGGAGATGATGAATTCCCATCATTCCATGGTTCTGGTGAGTTCCCAGCATTCCCAGTGGTCCCAGTACCCAACTGGGATTGGCCAACACAACACCCAACCTTGGCTTGATCCCATTCAATTTTCTCGGCTAATTAATGATCTCTAAGTAATTAGGGGTGGATTAATTCATTAATTAATTGGGGAGATGAGGAATTCCCATCATTCCATGGTTCTGGTGAGTTCCCAGCATTCCCAGTGCCCCCAGTGCCCAACTGGGATTGGCCAACCCAACACCCAACCTTGGCTTGATCCCATTCAATTTTCTCGGCTAATTAATGATCTCTAATTAATTAAGGGATGATTAATTGGCTAATTATTGACGGGAGAGGAAATTCCTGCTCATTCCTGGGTTCCTCCCAGTGCTCCCAGTGCCCAACTGGGATTGGCCAACTCAACACTGGCGGCTCTTCCCAACGCTCCAATTCCCAAATTTGGGAAAAAAGTAAAAAATTTGAGAATAAACCCCAAAAATTTGGAGAAAAAACCCCAAAAATTTGGGAAAAAACCCCAAAAAATTGAGTAAAACCACAAAAATTTGGGAAAAAAAAAATCCAAAAAACTGGGAAACCAGCCGAAAATTTGGGAATAAAAATGAAAATTCCAGGGAAAAAAACCCTCAAAAGTTGGGGAGAATTAAAGTTAAATATTTGGGAATTTAGGATCAGAATTTAGGAAACAAAATTCCCAAATTTGGGTCACGAGTGCCAGGAAATGTGAATTTGGGAGGAAGGATTGGATTTTTTTATTTTTTATTTTATTTTGGATTTTATTTTGGATTTTTTTTTTTATTTTCCGGGTTTTTCCCAAAAAATGGGAGCGGACTCGAGGTTTTTTTATCTTTTTTTTTAAGGAAATAGTGGGATTTTTTTGAGGGCTTTTTGTTACTTTTGAGACTTTGTATTTTCCGTGTCGGGTCAATAAAAATCCGACTTGGGCTGAAAATGCCAAAAATTGGGACTTTCTTTTATTTTACCCCGAAATTTAGGGATAAAATTATCAAGAAATGGGATTTTCCCCAAAAAAAATTAGGGATAAAATTCCCAAAAATTAGGATTTTCCCTCAAAAATTTAAGGATAAAATTCTGAAAAATTGGGATTTTCCATCATTATTTCCCCCAGAAAATTTAGGAATAAAATTCCCAAAAATTGAGATTTTCCATCATTATTTCCTTCAAAAAAATTTAGGAATAAAATTCCCCAAAATTGGGATTTTCCATCATTATTTCCCCTGTAAACTTTAGGGATAAAATTCTCAAAAATTGAGATTTTTCCATCATTATTTCCCTCAAAAAATTTAGGGATAAAGTTCCCAAAAATTAGGATTTTCCATCATTATTTCCCTCAAAAAATTTAGGAATAAAATTCCCCAAAATTGGGATTTTTCCATTATTTCCCTCCAATTCTGATAAAACACAACACCCATTAATTAATTAATCTGATTAATTTAATAAATTAAAAATTCAAACACCTCGAAAATCACATTCAATACAATCGCAGTAGATCGTTAAGAGGTAATTAATAAATAATAATAACCCAATAAATAATAATAAATAAATATTAACAAAGACATGACAAATAAATAGCAAATAAATATTAATAATAATTAAATATTAATAAATATTAATAAATAATTAATAAACTCAGCACCCTCAGGCGCTGAAGCTGAGGTAGAGGTGACCTCATTAATTCAGCCTCGTTAATTAACCCTTGTTAACGAGGCCATTCTGACCATGCCCCTTTCCCAGTGCTCCCAGTTCCCAACTGGGACTGGTCCCACTTTTAACCAGTCAATCTTGGGGGCTAATTAATGAGCTGCTCATCAATTAGGAGGTAATTAACCAACTAATTAGGGGGTAATTAAGCAGCTAATTAATTAAGGGATGGGAAATCCCCCTTCAATCCATGGCTCCGCCCCTTCCCAGTTCTCCCAGTACCAAATTGGGAATCGTCCAACTTCAGGTTTGTTCTCATCACAACTGGGGGCTAATTAATGAGCTGCTCATTAATTAGGAGGTAATTAACCAACTAATTAGGGGGTAATTAACCAGCTAATTAATTAAGGGATGGGAAATCCCCCTTCAATCCATGGCTCCGCCCCTTCCCAGTCCTCCCAGTGCCCAACTGGGAATCGTCCAACATCGGCGTCTTCCTCCAGCTCTTCACCCTTAATTAACGGCCTCGTTAATTAATCCAGGAGGATTAATTAATCCTTAAGTGCTGGCTGCAAGATTTTGGGGTGGGGAGGGAGGTCCCTCAGCTCGTCCTGGCGCCCCCAGGTGGTGACAAAGGGGGTGACACCCACAGCGAGGGACAGGAGCCGCCCGCCGGTGCCACCGCGGTTCCGTTGGTCATCCCGGCTGGAATTTGGGGTTCCCCTGGAATTGGGGGTGTCCCCACCGTCGTCCTTGTCCCCAAAGTTGTCCCCAAAACGCCGTCGTTGGCGTCGCCCGGCGCGTTGTAGATTTGGGTTCCCACCACGGCTAAAAGGAGGAGCAGGAGGCGTTTGGCGGCGCTGGGTTCTTCAGAGGGGAGGGGGCGACGCACCTGAAGGGTTAAAAAAAAAAAGGGGGAGGGGTCAGGGATTGTCAGAAATTTCGGGAATTTTGGGAATTCCGGAAAAAATTATGGGTGGGAAAAGTGTTCCGAGGTGGGATTAGATAAGGATTAAGGGTGGGTTGGGGAACCCATCCAAGGGGTGACCCTGGCAGACCCTGCTTAGCTTCAAAAAATGGTTAGGGGAATTAACCCTTCCCAGGAAAATAATTTCTATTTAGGGGTAAATTATTCCCACTCTGGGATAAAATTCACTCTGTTTTTGGGTAAGTAAATCAGTTTTTTGGGGGAAATAAATTCCTTTTGAAAAAAAAAAAAAGCCCCTTTTGGTCAGGCTGGGGAACCCATCCAAGGGGTGACCCTGGCGGACCCTGCTTAGCTTCGCAACAGGATCAGTGGAATGAATTCTGCCTAGGAAAATAATTTCTATTTTGGGGTAAATTATTCCCACTCTAGGATAAAATTCTCTTTATTTTTGGATTAAAAAAGCCCAAACAGGGGATTTTTGGGGGAAAGAAGCCCCTTTTTTGGGTAAATATTCCCCTAGTCAGTTTGGGGAACCCATCCAAGGATTGACCCTGGCGGACCCTGCTTAGCTTCCCCAAGGGATTTGGGTGATTTAACCCTCTCTGGGGAAAATAATTCACATTTTGGGGCGAATAAATCCCATTTTGGGGATAAAATTCCTTCATTCTGGGCAAATAAATCCCAGCCTGGAGCAAATAACTCAGCGGGGAGGGCCCCAAATCCTCCCCAGGAAGGGCTGAGTCAGAGCAGAGGGGGTGGAAGTGACTCAGTTCCCCCCACGCCTCCGGGAAATGAGGCCAGATTGGGACTCCCGGCGGGAATTCCAGGAATTTGGGATTTGGGGTGGATTTTTGGGGGGATCAAGGGGGAATTTCGGGGGTATAGAGGGATTATGGAGGGGTGGACATGGGGATTTGAGGTGAGTTTCGGGGGATTTAGGGCGAGTTTGAGAAGTTTAGGGACGAGTTTAGGGGATTTAGGGCGAGTTTGGGGAGATTTAAGGTGAATTCGGGGGTTTAGGACGAGTTTGGGGGGTTAGGACGAATTTAAGGAAGTTTAGGGACGAGTTTGGGAAGTTTAGGGTGAGTTTGGGAATTTTAGGACAAATTTGGGCAAGTTTGGGGGGCTTTAAAACGAGTTTAGGGAAGTTTAGGACGAGTCTGGAGGGGATTTAGGGCGAGTTTGGGAAATTTAGGAGACTTTGGGGGGTTTAAGGAGGTTCAGGGCAAATTTAAGAGGGTTCGGGGCCATTTTTGGGGGATCGGGGCGAGTTTGGGGCGAATTTTAGGAACTTGGGGCAACTTGTCGAAGTTCAGGGGGGTTTAGTAGAGATCAGGGTGACCCAAACGACCCCCAAAAACCTCCAAATTCAGGGTAAAACCCCCCAAAAAAACCAAAAATCCTCCTATACTCACAGCGGGCGGATAAAGAACGCGGCGATGCCGAGGTCGCCGAGGCCGGGAGGGGACGCGGGGCGCTGGGGGGTTCGAAGGTGAAGTGACGAGGTGGCGACGGTGCCACCCCTTTGGGGACACCCTCGGGATGTCCCCAACATCGGCCCGGACACGTGGCGGTGGCGGCGACAGCGGCCACCATGGACATGGCGACAGGAAATGGCGGGATTCGAACCCGCGGCCTCGGGGTTATAAAGGCACAGCGAGGCCACGCCCACGGAGGGATTTGATTGGTGGAGGATTTAAGGGGCGTGGTTTAGAAGCGAGGCCACGCCCACGCTTTGAATCACGGGAGGGAATTTTGCGTCATTCCAGTAAAAAAAAAATTGGGATGGGCGGGGAGAAACTGGGAATTTTTTGGAGGGGAAATTCCGGGCCGGAAACTGAGAATTTTTGGGGGAAACTGGGAAATTCCGATGGAAAAAAATTGGATTTTTTTTGGGGAAAGTGGGAATTTTTGGGTAAAAAACTGGATTTTTTTGGGGAAGGAAATGGGATTTTTGAAGGGGAATATAGGGAATTTTGGGAGGAAAAAATCGGGAATTTCTTGAGGGGAATGAGGGAATTCTTGGGGTGAAAAGTGGAGCTTTTAGGGTGAAAATCTGGGAGTTTTAGGGGGGAAAAACATGGGAAATTTTTCGGAAAAAAAAGGGAAATTTTGGAGGGAAAAAGTAGAAATTTTAGGGGAAAAGATTTTTGGGCGAAAAAGGAATTTTTGGGACGGTGCCACGCTGAGACACGGCAGGATCTCGAACCCGCGGCCTCAGGGTTCCAAAGAGAAAATAAGGCCACGCCCACGGAGGAATTTGATTGGTGGAGGATAAAAGGGGCGTGGTTTAGAAACGAGGCCACGCCCACGCTCTGAATCACGGGAGGGAATTTTGCGTCATTCCAGTAAAAAAAAAAAATGGGATGGGCGGGGAGAAACTGGGAATTTTTTGGAGGGGAAATTCCGGGCGGGAAACTAAGAATTTTTTGGGGGGAAACTGGGAAATTCCGATGGAAAAAAATTGGATTTTTGTTTGGGAAAGTGGGCATTTTTGGGTAAAAAACTGGATATTTTGGGGAAGGAAATGGGATTTTTTTGGGGGAAAAATGGGAGGTTTGGGGAGGAAAAGCGGGAATTTTTTGGGGGGGAAAATAGGGAATTTTGGGAGGAAAAAATCGGGAATTTCTTGAGGGAAATGAGGAAATTCTTGGGGTGAAAAGTGGAATTTTTAGGGTGAAAATCTGGGAGTTTTGAAGGGGAAAAATTGGGAAATTTTTCGGAAAACAAAGGGAAATTTTGGAGGGGAAAAAGTAGGAATTTTTAGGGGGAAAAGAGGGAATTTTGGGGAGAAATTTGGGAATTTTTTGGGCGAAAAAAAGGAATTTTTGGGACGGTGCCACGCTGAGGACAGGGCGGGATGCGAACCCGCGACCTCGGGGTTCTACAAGGAAAACGAGGCCACACCCACGGAGGGATTTGATTGGTGGAGGATTTAAGGGGCGTGGTTTAGAAACGGGGCCACGCCCACGCTCTGAATCACGGGAGGGAATTTTGCGTCATTCCAGTAAAAAAAATCGGGATGTGCGGGGAGAAACCGGGAATTTTTGGAGGGGAAAGTGGGAAATTCCGGGCCGGAAACTGGGAATTTTTTAGGGGGGAAACTGGGAAATTCCGATGGAAAAAAATGAGATTTTTTTTGGGAAAATGGGATATTTTGGGTAAAAAACTGGATTTTTTGGGGAAGGAAATGGGATTTTTTTGGGGGAAAAATGGGAGTTTTTGGGGATGAAAACCGGGAATTTTTTGGGGGGAGAAATAGGGAATTTTGGGAGGAAAAATCGGGAATTTCTTGAGGGAAATGAGGGAATTCTTGGGGTGAAAAGTGGAATTTTTAGGGTGAAAATCTGGGAGTTTTGAAGGGGAAAAACTGGGAAATTTTTCGGAAAAAAAAAGGGAAATTTTTGAGGGGAAAAAGTAGGAATTTTTAGGGGGAAAAGAGGGAATTTTGGGGAGAAATTTGGGAATTTTTGGGGGGAAAAAAGGAATTTTTGGGACGGTGCCACGCTGAGGACATGGCGGGATTCGAACCCGCGGCCTCGGGGTTCTAATGAGAAAACGAGGCCACGCCCACGAAGAGATTTGATTGGTGGAGGATTTAATGGGCGTGGTTTAGAAACGAGGCCACGCCCACTCCTTTGGGTATTGGGGGAATTCCCAAATTCTGAGTCAGGGGCGGGAATTTTGCGTCATTCCAATTAAAAAAAAAAAAATTTGGGATGGGCGGGGGGAAATTTGGGAATTTTTTAGAGGGGAAATATGGGAAATTTTCCGGGGAAAAAATCGGATTTTTTTTTTTGGGAAAATGGGAATGTTGCGGGGGAAAAAGGGAATTTTTGGGAAGGAAATGGGAATTATGGGAGGAAAAAATTGGGAATTTTTTGAGGGAAAAGAGGGAATTTTTGGGGTGAAAAGTGGAATTTTTTGGGAGAAAAGTGGGACATTCTAGGGAAAAAATGGGAATTTTGGGGGGAAAAAAGGAGGTTTTGGGTAAAAATGGAATTTTTTGGGGAAGGAAATGGGAATTTTGGGGAAAAATGGGAGTTTTTGGAGAGGAAAACTGGGAATTTTTGGGGAGAAATTCAAAAGTTTTGGGGGAAAAACCGGGAAATTTTTGGGGAAAAATGGGAAATTTTTGGGGAAAAAATAGAATTTTTGGGAAGAAAAAGGGAAATTTTTGGGGAAGAAAAAAGGAAATTTTTGGGAGAAAAGTGGAATTTTGGGGACAAACTGATATTTTTTGGGGGGATAGAGAATTTGAGGGGGGAAAGAAAAATTTTTGGGGAAAAAAATGGAATTTTTGGGGGAAAATAGGGAATTTTGGGGGAAAAGGGAATTTTTGGGGGAAAAACTGGGAATTTTTTGGGAAAAACCTGGGAAATTTTGGGGGAAAAATGGGAAATTTTAGGGGAAAAAATGGGAATTTTTGAGGGAAGAAGAGGGAATTTTGAGGTGAAAATCTGGGAGTTTTTGGGGAAAAAGGGAATTTTTGGAGGGGAAAAAGGGAATTTTTGGGAGAATAAAATGGGAATTTTTTAGGAAAAATTCCCAACCCCCCTGGGGAGGAGTTCCCAGTGATCCCAGTTGAGTAAAGAAATTAATTTCAATTTATTTAAATGTGAATCTTTATTAAAATTTAATTAAAAATAGAGAAATGTGTTGAAATGAGAAATTTTTAGTTGAATTCGAGTTGGAAAATGAAAAAAAATAGAAAAAGATTTAAAAAACACAACAAAAAAGGAAAAATTAAAAAAATAAAATAATAAAAAGGTTAAAAAAACTTTTAAAGAACCCCAAAAATACAAAAAAAACTTTAAAAACCCCCAAAAAGCCAAAAAATAAACCCAAAAAAGCAAAAAAAAAAAAAAACAAAGAAGCAAAAAAAGTCCCAAAATGCTCCAAAAATAATTTTTAAAAGCTCCAAAAAGCCCAAAAAAATCTCCAAAAATTAAAAAATAAAAAGCCTCAAAAAGATTTAAAAATATTTTTTAAATTTCTCAAAAAACCCAAAAAAATTCCCAAAATTTTCCTTTTTTGGCTCCAGATTTTGTCCCCCGGTGGTTTCGAGCTGCAGGAGGTGAAAAAAAAAATCAGAAATTCCTGAAATTTACCCAAATTTACCCAAAATACCCCTGGAATTTTTCCCAAAAATCTCAGAATTCCCCCCAAAATCCCAAAATTTTTATCTAAAAATCCCTGGAATTGCCCTGAAATCCCAAAAATTCCCAAATTCCAAAATTTTCATCCCCAAATTCCAAAATATTCATCCCCAATTTCCCAAAATTTTCATCCCTAAATTTCCTTAAAAATTCCCAAATTTTCATCCCTAAAAATCCCCAAAATTCCCAAATTTTCATCTCCAAATTCCCAAATTTTTATCCTCAAAATTCCTCCAAAATTTCCAAATTTTCAT
>JAKWBO010000547.1:0-38896 GCA_034336685.1 Luscinia luscinia
GTTCCAGGATAATTTGAGTTCCCAGGATATTTTGGGGTCCCAGGAGAATTTGGAGGTCCCAGGATATTTTGGGGTTCCCAGGATAATTTGAGTTCCCAGGATATTTTGGGGTCCCAGGAGAATTTGGGGTCCCAGGGCTATTTTGGGGTTCCAGGATATTTTGGGGTCCCAGGAGAATTTGGGGTCCCAGGACTATTTTGGGGTTCCCAGGATAATTTGGGGTCCCTGGGCTATTTTAGGGTCCCAGGATATTTTGGGGGTCCCAGGAGAATTTGGGGTCCCAGGATAATTTGGGGGTCCCAGGATAATTTGGGGTCCCCAGGGCTATTTTGGGGTCCCAGGAGAATTTGGGGTCCCAGGGCTATTTTAGGGTCCCAGGATATTTTGGGGTCCCAGGATAATTTGGGGTCCCAGGGCTATTTTTGGAGTCCCAGAAGAATTTGAGTTCCCAGGATAATTTGGGGTCCCCAGAATAATCTGGGGTCCCAGGAGAATTTGGGGTCCTCGGCTATTTTGGGGTCCCAGGATATTTTGGGGTCCCAGGACTATTTTGGATCCCCAGGATATTTTGGGGTCCCCAGGATATTTTGGGGTCCCAGGATATTTTGGGGTTCCCAGGATAATTTTGAGTTCCCAGGATATTTTGGGGTCCCAGGAGAATTTGGGGTCCCAGGATATTTTGGGGTTCCCAGGATAATTTGAGTTCCCCAGGATATTTTGGGGTCCCAGGAGAATTTGGGGTCCCAGGGCTATTTTGGGGTTCCAGGATATTTTGGGGTCCCAGGAGAATTTTGGGGTCCCAGGATAATTTAGGGTTCCCAGCAGAATTTGGGGTCCCCAGGGCTATTTTGGGGTCCCAGGGCTATTTTTGGGGTCCCCCAGGATATTTTTGGGGTCCCTGTCCCCGCTCACCTCCCTCGCCGGGGCTGCCCCTCCTCTCTCGCTCCGGCTCAGCCGCATCCACAGCTCCAGGGCGTGGGGGAGGGTCAAGGAAGCCAGCGGGACCCCGGACCCCCAGACCCCCATTTTACCCCATTTTTGCTGCTTTTTCCCATTTTCTGCTGCTTTTCCTATTTTTCCACATTTCCCCCATTTTCCCACTTTTTCACATTTTTCCCATTTTTTTCCCATTTTCCCCATTTTTTTCCCATTTTCCCCATATTTCCCCCATTTTTCCCCAAACATTTTCCTCCATTTTTTCCCCATTTTTTCCCATTTTTTCCCATTTTTCCCACCTTTTCCCATTTTCCCCATATTTCCCCATTTTTCCCCGAATATTTTCTCCATTTTTTCCCATTTTTTCCCATTTTTTCCCACTTTTCCCCACTTTTCCCCCATATTTCCCATTTTCCCCGAATATTTTCTCCATTTTTTCCCCATTTCCCGCTGCTTTTTCCCCATTTTTCCCCACTTCTCCCCCTATTTTTACCAATTTCCCGCCATTTTTTGCTGCTTTTTTGACATTTTTTGCTGTCTTTTCCCCATTTTTTCAGTTTCTCTCGTTTTTTTGCAATTTTTCCCAATTTCCCATTTTCCCCAGGATATTTTCAGCCCCAGCAGCAGCCCCAGGGCTGGGATGTAGGAACCCCATTTTAACCCCATTTTTGCTCTTTTTTCCCCATTTTCCCCATTTTTTTTCCCCAAATATTTTCGCATTTTTTTCATCATTTCCTGCATTTCCGCATTTTTTTTTGCTGTTTTTCCCATTTTTCCTCATTCCTCCCCATTTTTTCCATATTTTCCCCATTTTCTCCAAAATATTTTCTCAATTTTTTCCCCATTTTCTGCTGTTTTTTCCCCCATTTTAACCCCATTTTTTGCTGTTTTCTCCCATTTTTTCCCCATTTCTCCCCATTTTTCCCCATTTCTCCCCATTTTCCCCAATTTCCCATTTTCCCCCAGGATATTTTTGATCCCCAGCACGGCCAGCAGCAGCCCCAGGGCAGGGATGTAGGAACCCCATTTTAACCCCATTTTAACCCCATTTTTGCCCCATTTTTGCCGTTGTTTCCCCATTTTTGCTGTTTTTCCCATTTTTTCCCGCTTTTTCCCCATTTTTTCCCAGTTTCTCCCCATTTTTTCCCCATTTTCCCCATTTCCCGGATATTTTGATGGCCAGCACGGCCAGCAGCAGCCCCAGGGCAGGGATGTTGGAACCCCATTTTAACCCCATTTTTGCCGTTTTTTCCCATTTTTCCCCATTTTTCCCCATTTTTTCCCGCTTCTCCCCATTTTTCCCCATTTTTCCCAATTTTCCATTTTTTCCCCAGGATATTTTGATCCCCAGCACGGCCAGCAGCAGCCCCAGGGCAGGGATGTAGGAACCCCATTTTAACCCCATTTTAACCCCATTTTTGCCGCTTTTCCCATTTTTGCCGTTTTTCCCCATTTTTTCCCTGCTTCTCCCCATTTTTTCACCTATTTCTCCCCATTTTTTCCCCACTTCCCATTTTCCCCGGATATCTTGATCCCCAGCACGGCCAGCAGCAGCCCCAGGGCAGGGATGTAGGAACCCCATTTTAACCCCTTTTATCCCCTGTTTCCCCATTTTTTGCTGTTTTTTCCCATTTTTTCCCCATTTTTCCCCGTTTCTCCCCATTTTCCCCCATTTCTCCCAATTTCCCATTTTTCCCCGGATATTTTGATGCCCAGCACGGCCAGCAGCAGCCCCAGGGCAGGGATGTAGGAACCCCATTTTAACCCCATTTTAACCCCTTTTATCCCGTTTTCCCCATTTTTGCCGTTTTTCCCATTTTTTACCCATTTTCCCCATTTTTTCACCATTTCTCCCCATTTTTTCCCCAATTTCCCATTTTTCCCCCAGGATATTTTGATCCCCAGCACGGCCAGCAGCAGCCCCAGGGCAGGGATGTAGGAACCCCATTTTAACCCCATTTTAACCCCATTTTTGCCGTTTTTTCCCCATTTTTGCCGTTTTTCCCCATTTTTTGCCGGTTTTTTCCCATTTTTCCCGCTTTCTCCCATTTTCCCATTTTTCCCCAGGATATTTTGATGGCCAGCAGCAGCCCCAGGGCAGGGATGTTGGAACCCCATTTTAACCCCATTTTTGCTGTTTTTCCCCATTTTTTCCCCATTTTTCCCATTTTTCCCCCGTTTCTCCCCATTTTTCCCATTTTTCCCAATTTTCCATTTTCCCCAGGATATTTTGATGCCCAGCACGGCTAGCAGCAGCCCCAGGGCAGGGATGCAGGAACCCCATTTTAACCCCATTTTAACCCCATTTTTGCCGTTTTACCCCATTTTTTCCCTGCTTCTCCCCATTTTTTCACCATTTTTTCCCATTTTTTCCCATTTCTCCCCAGTTACCCATTTTTCCCCGGATATTTTGATCCCCAGCACGGCCAGCAGCAGCCCCAGGGCAGGGATGTAGGAACCCCATTTTAACCCCATTTTGCCGTTTTTCCCATTTTTGCCGTTTTTCCCCATTTTTCCCCGTTTCTCCCCATTTTTTCACCATTTCTCCCCATTTTTCCCCAATTTCCCATTTTCCCCAGGATATTTTGATGGCCAGCACGGCCAGCAGCAGCCCCAGGGCAGGGATGTAGGAACCCCATTCTAACCCCATTTTAACCCCTTTTATCCTCGTTTTTCCCCATTTTTGCCGTTTTTTCCCATTTTTGCTGGTTTCTCCCCATTTTTTCCCTGTTTCTCCCCATTTCTCCCCATTTCCCCGGATATCTTGATCCCCAGCACGGCCAGCAGCAGCCCCAGGGCAGGGATGTAGGAACCCCATTTTAACCCCATTTAACCCCTTTTATCCCTCGTTTTCCCCATTTTTACCCATTTTCCCCATTTTTTGGCCGGTTTTTTCCCATTTTTCCCCGCTTCTCCCCATTTCCCCAGGATATTTTGATCCCCAGCACGGCCAGCAGCAGCCCCAGGGCAGGGATGTAGGAACCCCATTTTAACCCCATTTTAACCCCATTCTAACCCCATTTTAACCCCTTTTATCCCCGTTTTCCCCATTTTTTGCTGGTTTTTCCCCATTTTTTCACCATTTTTCCCCATTTTCCCCATTTTCCCCAGGATATTTTAATGGCCAGCACGGCCAGCAGCAGCCCCAGGGCAGGGATGCAGAAACCCCATTTTAACCCCATTTTAATTCCATTTTAACTCCCATTTTTCCCGCTTTTTCCCCATTTTTTGCTGGTTTTCCCCATTTTTCCCCATTTTTCACCATTTCTCTCCATTTTCCCCGGATATTTTGATCCCCAGCACGGCCAGCAGCAGCCCCAGGGCAGGGATGTAGGAACCCCATTTTAACCCCATTTTAACCCCTTTATCCCTGTTTTTTCCCATTTTTTGCTGGTTTTTTCCCATTTTTCCACCATTTTTCCCCATTTTCCCAATTTTCCCCAGGATATTTTGATCCCCAGCACGGCCAGCAGCAGCCCCAGGGCAGGGATGCAGAAACCCCATTTTAACCCCTTTTATCCCTGTTTTTTCCCCATTTTTTGCTGTTTTTTCCCCATTTTTTGCTGGTTTTTTCCCATTTTTTCCCCGTTTCTCCCCATTTTTCACCATTTCTCCCCATTTTTCCCCGTTTCTCCCCATTTTTCCCCATTTCTCCCCATTTTCCCCGGATATTTTTGATCCCCAGCACGGCCAGCAGCAGCCCCAGGGCAGGGATGAGGATCCCCATTTGAACCCCATTTTAACCCCATTTTTGCCGTTTTCCCCATTTTTTCCCGTTTCTCCCCATTTTTCCCCGTTTCTCCCCATTTTTTCCCATTTCTCCCCATTTTTTCACCATTTTCCCCAGGATATTTTGATCCCCAGCACGGCCAGCAGCAGCCCCAGGGCTGGGATGTAGGAACCCATTTTAACCCCATTTTTGCCGTTTTTCCCCATTTTTGCCGTTTTTCCCCATTTTTCCCCATTTTCTCCCCATTTTTCACCATTTTCCCCATTTTTCCCCCATTTTCCCCAATTTCCATTTTTCCCCGGATATTTTGATCCCCAGCACGGCCAGCAGCAGCCCCAGGGCAGGGATGTAGGAACCCCATTTTAACCCCATTTTAACCCCCATTTTTCCACAAGTTTTCCTCATTTTTTGCTGGTTTTTCCCATTTTTTCCCCGCTTTCTCCCCATTTTCCCCCATTTTCCCAATTTCCCATTTTTTCCCCAGGATATTTTGCGATCCCCAGCACGGCCAGCAGCAGCCCCAGGGCAGGGATGTAGGAACCCCATTTTAACCCCATTTTAACCCCCTTTATCCCGCTTTTTCCCTATTTTGCTGTTTTTTCCCATTTTCCCCGCTTCTCCCCCATTTTTTCCCATTTCTCCCCAATTTCCCATTTTTCCCCGGATACTTTTTGATGGCCAGCACGGCCAGCAGCAGCTCCCAGGGCAGGGATGCAGAAACCCCATTTTAACCCCATTTTAACCCCATTTTTAACCCTTTTATCCCCGTTTTTCCCCATTTTTTGCTGTTTTTTCCCATTTTTCCCCATTTTTCCCACATTTTTTCCCATTTCTCCCCATTTTCCCGAGGATATTTTGATCCCCAGCACGGCCAGCAGCAGCCCCAGGGCAGGGATGTAGGAACCTCATTTTAACCCCATTTTAACCCCTTTTATCCCCGTTTTCCCTCATTTTTGGCCTGCTTTCCCATTTTTTGGCCGTTTTTCCCATTTTTCATCCATTTCTCCCATTTTTCCCCAATTTCCCATTTTTCCCCGGATATTTTGATGGCCAGCACGGCCAGCAGCAGCTCCCAGGGCAGGGATGTAGGAACCCCATTTTAACCCCATTTTAACCCCTTTTATCCCCGTCTTCTCTATTTTTGCTGTTTTTCCCATTTTTCCCCAAGTCTTCTCCCCATTTTTTCCCCATTTCTCCCCAATTTCCCATTTTTCCCCGGATATTTTGATGGCCAGCACGGCCAGCAGCAGCCCCCAGGGCAGGGATGCAGAAACCCCATTTTAACCCCATTTTAACCCCATTTTAACCCCTTTTATCCCTGCTTTTCCTCATTTTTTGCTGTTTTTTCCCCATTTTCCCCATTTTTCCCATTTTTCCCATTTCTCCCATTTTCCCGAGTGATATTTTGATCCCCAGCACGGCCAGCAGCAGCCCCAGGGCAGGGATGTAGGAACCCCATTTTAACCCCATTTTAACCCCTTTTATCCCCGTTTTCCCCATTTTTGCCGCTTTTTCCCCATTTTTTGCGTTTTTTCCCATTTTTTCACCATTTTCTCCCCATTTTTCCCAATTTCCCATTTTTCCCGGATATTTTGATGGCCAGCACGGCCAGCAGCCCCAGGGCAGGGATGTAGTAGCCGATGGACACGAAGCGGGACAGGGAGGGCAGCAGGTACAGGAAATAGGATTGGTGCAAACGCTCCAGCAGGTTGTTCAGCTTCCGGAACATTCCCTCCAGGGTCCTGGGCAAACGGGAGGGGGACCCCAAATCATCAGCAGAGACCCCCAAAATCAGGAGACCCGCAAAATACAGAGAGACCCCCAAGATTCCCCAAAATCCAGGGAGAGACCCCAGGATCCCCCCCCCCCAAGGTTGTTCCCTAGGTTGCAGAAAATTCCCTGGAGAGTTTTGGGGGAAGAGCGGGGAGGGGGACCCCAAAACATCAGCAGAGACCCCCAAAAATCAGGAGAGACCCCCCCAAATACAAAGAGACCCCCAGGATCCCCCAAAATCCAGGAGAGACCCCAGGATCCCCCCAAGGTCGTTCAAGTTCTGGAACATTCCTGGGGAGTTCTGGGGGAAAATGGGGAGGGGGAACCCCAAATCATCAGCAGAGACCCCCAAAAATCAGGAGAGACCCCCAAATACAGGAGAGACCCCCCCAAATACAGAGAGACCCCCAAAATCAGGAGAGACCTCCCCAAATTTAAGGAGAGACCCCCAGGATCCCCCAAGGTTGTTCAGGTTGCAGAAAATTCCTGAGAGTTTTCGGGAAAAAGGGTCTGGGAACCCTCCCAAAAACAGAGAGACGCCCAGGAACCCCAAATCCAGAGAGACCCCCAGGACCCCCCAAATATCCCAAAATCCCCCCAGGACACTGTGGGACCCCCAGAACCTCCAAAACTCACCCAAATTCACAAAACTCCCCCTAGACCCCCCAAAACACCTCCAAGCCCCCTCTGGGACCCCCAAACCCCTCAAAGCCCCCAGACTCACAGGGCTCCCCCAGGACCCCCAAACTCACAGAGCTTCCCCAGGACCCCCAGGACCCCAAACTCACAGAACTCCCCCTCAGGACCCCCAAACTCCCCAGGACCCCCAGAACCCCTCAAACCCCCAGGACCTTCAGAAACTTCCCCAAAATCCCCCAAACTCACAGAACTCTGCCCTAGGAACCCCCAAACCCCCAGGACCCCCAGAAACTTCCCCAAACTCCCTCAAACTCACAGAACTCTGCCTCAGGACCCCCAGGACCCCCCAGGACCCCCCCCAGGATCCCCCAAACTCACAGAACTGCCCCCAGGACCCTCCAAAACCCCCTGGACCCCCAGAAACCCCCCCTAGGACCCCCAGGAACTTCCCCAAAACCCCCAAACTCACAGAACTCTGCCCCTAGGAACCCCCCAAACCCCCCAGGACCCCCCCAAACTCACAGAACTGCCCCCAGGACCCCCCAGGACCCCCAAACTCACAGAACTGCCCCCAGGACCCTCCAAACCCCCTGGACCCCCCAAAACCCCCCAGGACCCCCCCAGAAACTTCCCCAAAACCCGCCAACTCCGCCCCAGGACCCCCCCCCAAACCAGCTCAGGATCCCCCAAACCCCTCTGGGACCCCAAAGTCACAGGAACTCCCTCTCAGGGCCCCAAAACCCCCTCAGAACTTCCCCAAACTCACAGAACTGCCCCCAGGACCCCCCAGGACCCCCAAACTCACAGAACTGCCTCCAGGACCCCCAAACGCCCCCAGGATCACCCAAAGCCCCCAAACTCACAGAATTCTGCCCCAGGACCCCCAGACCCCCCAGGACCCCCCAAGCCCCCAAACCCCCCAGGCTCACCTCCCCCCAGGCGCCCCCAGGTCGCTCTTGTGCTGCCTGAAGCTGTTGATGCCCCTCAGGGTCCAGGGACCCCAGGGACCCCTAAAGCCCCCAGGGACCCCCAGACCCCCAAACCCCCAGGACCCCCAGGACCCCCAGACCCCCCAGGCTCACCTCCCCAGCGCCCCAGGTCGCTCTTGTGCTGCCTGAAGCTGTTGATGCCCTCAGGGTCAGGGACCCCCAGGGACCCCCAAAGCCCCCAGGGACCCCCCAGACCCCCAAACCCCCAGGACCCCCAGGACCCCCAGACCCCCAGGCTCACCTCCCCAGCGCCCCCAGGTCGCTCTTGTGCTGCCTGAAGCTGTTGATGCCTCTCAGGGTCAGGGACCCCAAAGACCCCCAGGGACCCCCAGACCCCCCAGGCTCACCTGCCCAGCGCCCCCAGGTCGCTCTTGTGCTGCCTGAAGCTGTTGATGCCCTCAGGGTCAGGGACCCCAGGGACCCCAAAGCCCCCAGGACCCCCAGACCCCCAGACCCCCAGGCTCACCTGCCCAGCGCCCCCAGGTCGCTCTTGTGCTGCCTGAAGCTGCTGATGCCCCTCAGGGTCAGGGACCCCAGGGACCCCCAGGACCCCCCAGGCCCCCAGGGACCCCAGACCCCCAAACGCCCCCAGGACCCCCCAGACCCCCCAGACCCCCAGGCTCACCTCCCAGCGCCCCCAGGTCGCTCTTGTGCTGCCTGAAGCTGTTGATGCCTCTCAGGGTCAGGGACCCCCAAAGCCCCCAGGACCCCCAAACCCCCAGGACCCCCAGACCCCCAGACTCACCTCCCCAGCGCCCCCAGGTCGCTCTTGTGCTGCCTGAAGCTGTTGATGCCCCTCAGGGTCAGGGCCTCGATGCCGAGCGCAGGAAGAGCCCGTGGGGACCCCGGGCCCCCCCGCCTGCCCCAGCAGCATCAGCCCCAGGGTCTGCAGGCTCTGGGCGTAGGCGGGCCGGGGGCCCTCGGGGGCAGCTGCAAACGGGGGTCAGTCAGTGATGGGAACCCCAAAATCCCACCAGAGACCCCCCAAAATCAGAGGGACCCCCAAACCCCCTCAGCCCCAGGCTCTGGGCATGGGCAGGGTTGGGGGAGCCCTCGAGAGGCAGCTGCAAACAGGGGGCTGTGAGTGATGGGGGAACCCCAAAATCCCCCCAGAGACCCCCAAAATCAGCCCAAAATCCTCCCATCAGCCCCAGGGTCTGGGCATGGGCAGAGGCTGGGGGCCCTGGGGAGGCTACAAATGGGGGCTGTGAGTGATGGGGAACCTCAAAATCCCCAGAGACCCCCAAAATCCCCCAAACACCCCCAGACCCTCCAGGACCCCCAAAATCCCACCCAAATCCCCCAGACTCCCACCTTGCCCTGGAAAATGCACAGCAGCCCCCAGGACCCCCAAACCCCTCAGGACCCCCAAAATCCCCATCAAATCCCCCCAGGACCCCCAAAGCTTCTCCAAACTCCAGACCTTGCCCTGGAAGGTGCAGAGCAGCCCCCAGACCCCCCAGGAGCCCCTAAAGCCCCCAGACTCCCCACCTTGCCCTGGAAGGTGCAGAGCAGGGTGTGACAGGCAGAGTGAGTGGTCCTCCCAAAAATCCCCCAAGACCTCCCAAAGCCCCCTCAAACTCCAAACCTTTCCCTGGAAGGTGTGAGCAGCCCCCAGGACCCCTAGACACCCCCAAAGGCCCCCAGGACCCCCAAGCTCCCCCACCTTTCTCTGGAAGGTGCAGAGCAGCCCCCAGGACCCCCAAATCACCATCAACTCCTCCAAACCCCCCAGGACCCTCCAGGATTCCCCAGTTCCCTCCACCTTGCCCTGGAAGGTGCAGAGCGAACCCCAGACACCCCAAATCCTCAAAACCCCCAGGAGCCCCCAAAGCCCCCCAGGACCCCCAACTGCAGACCTTGCCTGGAAGGTGCAGAGGCAGCCCCCAGGACCCCCAAAGCCCCCAGACCCCCACCTTGCCTGGAAGGTGCAGAGCAGGGTGTGGCGCAGGCACAGTGTGTGATCCCCCAGACACGCCCAGGGCCCCCAAGGCCCCCAGACTGCAGACCTTGCCCTGGAAGGTGCAGAGCAGCCCAGACCCCCCAAGCCCCCCCAGCCCCCCCAAACTGCAGACCTTGCCCTGGAAGGTGCAGAGCAGCCCGTGGCGCAGGCACAGCAGTGATCCTCTCCCAAAGCCCCCTAGGATCCCCCAAAGCCCCCTAGGACCCCCAAAGCCCCACCTTGCCCTGGAAGGTGCAGAGCCCCCAGACCCCCCAAAGCCCCCAGTTTCCCCAGTTTCCCCCACCTTGCCCTGGAAGGTGCCCAGAGCAGCCCCGTGGCGCAGGCACAGCGAGTGATCCCCCAAAGCCCCAGGACCCCCCAAACACCCCTAGGAGCCCCTCAAAGCCCCCCACCTTCCCTGGAAGGTGCAGAGCAGCCCGTGGCGCAGAGCACAGCGAGTGATCCCCCCAAAGCCCCCCAAAGCCCCCCAGACTGCAGACCTTGCCCTGAAGGTGCAGAGCAGCCCGTGGCGCAGGCACAGTGAGAGTGATCCCCCAAACACCCCCAGTTTCCCCAGTTTCCCCCCACCTTGCCCTGGAAGGTGCAGAGCAGCCCCCAAAGCCCCCAGACCCCCCCAAAGCCCCCCAGACTGCAGACCTTGCCCCTGGAAGGCAGAGCAGCCCCCTCAGACTCCCCCAAAGCCCCCCAGGACTCCCCAGTCTTCCCCCACCTTGCCCTGGAAGGTGCAGAGCAGGGTGTGACACAGGCAGAGTGAGTGATCCCCCCCAAACACCCCCAGTTTCCCCCAGTTTCCCAGCTTCCCCCACCTTGCCCTGGAAGGTGCAGAGCAGCCCCGTGGCGCAGGCACAGTGAGTGATCCCCCCCAAACACCCCTAGGAGCCCCCCAAAGCCCCAGCCCCCAGACCCCCACCTTGCCCTGGAAGGTGCAGAGCAGCCCCCAAAGCCCCCCAGGACCCCCCAAGCTCCCCACCTTTCCCTGGAAGGTGCAGAGCAGCCCCCAAAGCCCCCCAGCCCCCAGACCCCACCTTCCCTGGAAGGTGCAGAGCAGGGGCGTGGCGCAGGCACAGTGAGTGATCCCCCCAAACACTGCTCCCCAGTTTCCCCCAGTTTCCTCCACCTTGCCCTGGAAGGTGCAGAGCAGGGCGTGGCGCAGGCACAGTGAGTGATCCCCCAAACACCCCCAGGAGCCCCCCAGACTCCCCACCTTGCCCTGGAAGGTGCAGAGCAGCCCCCAGGACCCCCTAGACACCCCCAAAGGCCCCCAGGACCCCCCCAAAGCCCCCCACCTTTCCCTGGAAGGTGCAGAGCAGCCCGTGGCGCAGGCACAGCTGCTGCAGCAGCGTCAGCAGGTCCAGGTTGGGCAGGCGCCACGTCCAAACCCTCCACGGCCACGTCCAGGCTGGTGAGCACGTCCTGGCTGAGCTCCAGGGCCAGGGCGGCCTGATGGACCCGGCCCGGGCTGGGAACGGGGCTACTGGTCATCCCTGGGGGCCAGAGTGACCCTGAGTGACCACTGAGTGACCCTGAGTGACCCCTGAGTGACCCCTGAGTGAGCACAGGGAGCACAGTGACCACAGCACGTCCTGGCTGAGCTCCAGCGCCAGCGGCCTGGATGGAGCCGGCCCGGGCTGGGAAATCCTGAGTGACCATCCCTGAAACCAGAGTGACCACTGAGTGACCACTGAGTGACCCCTGAGTGACCCTGAGTGACCACAGTGAGCACAGTGACCCCTGAGTGACCCTCAGTAGGGACCCCAGTGAGCACAGCACGTCCTGGCTGAGCTCCAGGGCCAGCGGCCTGGATGGAGCCGGCCCGGGCTGGGAACGGGCTACTGGTCATCCCTGGGGGCCAGAGTGACCACTGAGTGACCCTGAGTGACCACTGAGTGACCACTGAGTGACCCTGAGTGACCCCTGAGTGACCCTGAGTGACCCTGAGTGACCCTGAGTGACCACAGTGACCACAGTGACCACAGTGACCCCAGTGCCACAGCACGTCCTGGCTGAGCTCCAGGGCCAGGGCGGCCTGGATGGAGCCGGCCCGGGCTGGGAAACTCTGAGTGACCATCCCTGAAACCAGAGTGACCCTGAGTGACCACAGTGAGCACAGTGACCCCTGAGTGACCCCAGTGACCCCAGTGAGCACAGCACGTCCTGGCTGAGCTCCAGGGCCAGGGCGGCCTGGATGGACCCTGCCCGGGCTGGGAACGGGCTACTGGTCATCCCTGGGGGCCAGAGTGACCCTGAGTGACCCTGAGTGACCCTGAGTGACCCTGACTGACCACAGCACGTCCTGGCTGAGCTCCAGGGCCAGGGCGGCCTGGATGGACCCTGCCCGGGCTGGGAAATCCTGGAGTGACCATCCCTGGGGGCCAGAGTGACCTCTGAGTGACCACTGAGTGACCCTGGAGTGACCCTGAGTGACCATTGAGTGACCACTGAGTGACCCTGAGTGACCACTGAGTGACCCTGAGTGACCCAGAGTGACCACTGAGTGACCACAGTGACCCCAGGGACCCCAGTGCCACAGCACGTCCTGGCTGAGCTCCAGGGCCAGCGCGGCCTGGATGGAGCCAGCCCGGGCTGGGAACGGGCTACTGGTCATCCCTGAGGCTAGAGTGACCCTCAGTGACCATCCCTGGGGCCAGAGTGACCTCTGAGTGACCACTGAGTGACCCTGAATGACCACAGGAAGCACAGTGCCACAGCACGTCCTGGCTGAGCTCCAGGGCCAGCACTGCCTGGATGGACCCTGCCCGGGCTGGGAAATCCTGAGTGACCATCCCTGGGGGCCAGAGTGACCCTGAGTGACCCTGAGTGACCCCTGAGTGACCTGAGTGACCACTGAGTGACCCTGAGTGACCACAGTGACCCCTGAGTGCCACAGCACGTCCTGGCTGAGCTCCAGCGCCAGGGCGGCCTGGATGGACCCGGCCCGGGCTGGGAACAGGCTACTGGTCATCCCTGGGGCCAGAGTGACTCCTCTGAGTGACCACTGAGTGACCTGGAGTGACCCTGAGTGACCCTGAGTGACCTGAGTGACCCCTGAGTGACCCTGAGTGACCCTGAGTGACCCTGAGTGACCTGAGTGACCTGAGTGACCCCTGAGTGACCCTGAGTGACCCCCTGAGTGACCCTGAGTGACCTGAGTGACCCCTGAGTGACCCCTGAGTGACCCTGAGTGACCTGAGTGACCCCTGAGTGACCCTGAGTGACCTCTGAGTGACCTGAGTGACCCTGAGTGACCCTGAGTGACTCTGGAGTGACCTCTCAGTGACCTCTGAGTGACCCAAGTGACCCTGAGTGACCCTGAGTGACCCCCTGAGTGACCCTGAGTGACCCTGAGTGACCACAGTGACCCCTGAGTGACCCTGAGTGACCTCTGAGTGACCCTGAGTGACCCCTGAGTGACCATGGGACCTCAGAATGGCCACCCAGTCCCTCCCAGTGCTCCCAGTCTCACCAGTAAGGTTCTCCCCGTGGTTGCCAGTCCCTCCCAGTCTCACCAGTAAGGTTCCCAGTCCCTCCCAGTGCTCTCAGTCTTACCAGTAAGGTTCCCAGTCCCTCCCAGTCTCACCAGTAAGGCTCTTCCCGTGGTTCCCAGTCCCTCCCAGTGCTCCCAGTCTCACCAGTAAGGCTCTCCCGTGGTTCCCAGTCCATCCCAGTCTCACCAGTAAGGTTCCCAGTCTCTCCCAGTGCTCCCAGTCTCACCAGTAAGGCTCTCCCCCGTGGTTCCCAGTCCCTCCCAGTCCCTCCCAGTGCTCCCAGTCTCACCAGTAAGGTTGCCAGTCCCTCCCAGTGCTCCCAGTCTCACCAGTAAGGTTCTCCCGTGGTTCCCAGTCCCTCCCAGTGCTCCCAGTCTCACCAGTAAGGCTCTCCCATGGTTCCCAGTCCCTCCCAGTGCTCCCAGTCTCACCAGTAAGGCTCTCCCGTGGTTCCCAGTCCCTCCCAGTGCTCCTAGTCTCACCAGTAAGGCTCTCCCGTGGGTTCCCAGTCCTCCCAGTGCTCCCAGTCTCACCAGTAAGGCTCTCCCCATGGTTCCCAGTCCCTCCCAGTGCTCCCAGTCTCACCAGTAAGGTTCTCCCGTGGTTGCCAGTCCCTCCCAGTCTCACCAGTAAGGTTCCCAGTCCCTCCCAGTGCTCCCAGTCTTACCAGTAAGGCTCTCCCTGTGGTTCCCAGTCCCTCCCAGTCCCTCCCAGTCTCACCAGTAAGGCTCTCCCCATGGTTCCCAGTCCCTCCCAGTGCTCCCAGTCTCACCAGTAAGGCTCTCCCCATGGTTCCCAGTCCCTCCCAGTGCTCCCAGTCTCACCAGTAAGGTTCTCCCCCGTGGTTCCCAGTCCCTCCCAGTCCCTCTCCCAGTGCTCCCAGTCTCACCAGTAAGGCTCTCCCCATGGTTCCCAGTCCCTCCCAGTGCTCCCAGTCTCACCAGTAAGGTTCTCCCGTGGTTCCCAGTCCCTCCCAGTCCCTCCCAGTGCTCCCAGTCTCACCAGTAAGGTTCTCCCGTGGTACCCTCCAGCCAGGCCTGTGTCCCCAGCAGGTCGGTGCTCCGTCACCAGGGAAGATCAGATCCTTGGCCCAGTAAATCTGACCTGCATGGACCAGTACAGACCAGTATAAACCAGTGTGAACTGGTACGGACTGGTATAAACCAGTATAAACCAGTATAAACCAGTACAGGCTACTACAAACTACCATGGTCCAGTACAGATCTGTATGAACCAGTATGGACTGGCACAGACCAGTATAAACCAGCGTGGACTGGTACAAACCAGTACAGACCACCAGAAGCCAATACAAACCAGTACAAACAAGCATAAAGCAGTACAGACCAGTACAGATCAGCATGGACTGGTATGGACCAGTACGGACCAGTATAACCCAGTACGGACCAGTATAACCCAGTACAGACCAGTATAACCCAGTACAGACCAGTATAACCCAGTATGAACCAGTACAGCCCAGTATGAACCAGTATATACTCAGTATGGACCAGTATAACCCAGTATGGATCAGTATAACCCTAGTACGGACCAGTATAACCCAGCACGAACCAGTAGAACCCAGTATGGACCAGTACAGCCCAGTATGGACCAGTACAGCCCAGTAAATATGACCTGAGGGAACTGGAAGCTGTGGGATGGGTCCAGTACTGGACCAGTATGAACCAATATGGACTAGTCCGACCAGTATAAACCAGTATGGGGCCAGTATAAACCAGTCCAGCCCAGCTTCCCAAAGGCCCCCAGCCCCAGTAGCTCCCAGGGTGTCACTGGCCCCACCTGGGCAGGAGCCCCAGTATCCCCAGTATCCCCAGTGTCCCCAGTATCCTAATGTCCCCAAAGTCCCTAATGTCCCCAGTATCCCCGAATGTTCCCAGTGTCCCCAGTATCCCCAGTATCCCCAGTATCCCCAGTATCCCAGTACCCCCAGTATCCCAGTACCCCAGTACTCCCAGTACCCCAGTACCCCCAGTATCCCAGTACCCCCAGTATCCCCAGTACCCCCAGTATCCCAGTATCCCCAGTACCCCAGTATCCCAGTATCCCCAGTACCCCAGTACCCCCAGTATCCCAGTACCCCAGTATCCCAGTACCCCCAGTATCCCCAGTACTCCCAGTATCCCAGTATCCCCAGTACCCCCAGTATCCCAGTATCCCCAGTACCCCAGTACTCCCCAGTATCCCAGTACCCCCAGTATCCCAGTACTCTCAGTACAGTATCCCCAGTACAGTATCCCAGTCCCCCTAGTATCCCCAGTACCCGGCAGTGCTCCGCCAGCGCCAGCAGGCAGTCCCAGGACAGTATCCCAGTATCCCCAGTACAGTATCCCAGTATCCCCAGTACAGTATCCCAGTACTCCCAGTACCCCCAGTATCCCCAGTACCTCGGCAGTGCCTCTCGCCAGCGCCAGCAGCAGTCCCAGTACCCCAGTACAGTATCCCAGTACCCCCAGTACAGTATCCCAGTACCCCCAGTATCCCCAGTATCCCCAGTACCCGGCAGTGCCGCCAGCGCCAGCAGCAGTCCCAGTACAGTATCCCAGTACCCCCAGTACCCCAGTACAGTATCCCAGTACCCCCAGTACAGTATCCCAGTACCCCCAGTACAGTATCCCAGTATCCCAGTACTCCCAGTGCTCCCAGTACCCGGCAGTGCCCCGCCAGCGCCAGCAGCAGTCCCAGTATCCCCAGTACAGTATCCCAGTACTCCCAGTACAGTATCCCAGTACTCCCAGTACTCCTAGTGCTCCCAGTACCCTCGGCAGTGCCTCGCCAGCGCCAGCAGCAGTCCCAGTACAGTATCCCAGTATCCCCAGTACAGTATCCCAGTACTCCCAGTATCCCCAGTATCCCCAGTACCCCGGCAGTGCCCGCCAGCGCCAGCAGCAGTCCCAGTATCCCCAGTACAGTATCCCAGTACCCCCAGTACAGTATCCCAGTATCCCCAGTATCCCCAGTATCCCCAGTACTCTCTGCAGTGCCCGCCAGCGCCAGCAGCAGTCCCAGTACAGTATCCCAGTACCCCAGTATCCCCAGTACAGTATCCCAGTACTCCCAGTATCCCCAGTCCCCAGTACCTCGGCAGTGCCCGCCAGTGCCAGCAGCTTGAGTCCCAGTACAGTATCCCAGTACTCCCAGTCCCCCAGTGCTCCCAGTACCCCGGCAGTGCCCCCGCCAGCGCCAGCGGCAGTCCCAGTATCCCCAGTACAGTACCCCAGTACAGTATCCCAGTACTCCCCAGTATCCCCAGTATCCTCGCGTGCGGCAGTGCCCTGCACAGCGCCAGCAGCAGTCCCAGTACAGTATCCCAGTATCCCAGTACTCCCAGTGCTCCCAGTACCAGCGGCAGTGCCTCCCGCCAGTGCCAGCAGCAGTCCCAGTACCCCAGTACAGTATCCCAGTACCTCCAGTACAGTATCCCAGTATCCCCAGTCCCCCAGTACCCCCAGTACAGTATCCCAGTACTCCCAGTATCCCTAGTATCCCAGTACCGCTGGCAGTGCCCCCGCCAGCGCCAGCAGCAGTCCCAGTACAGTATCCCAGTACTTCCAGTACTCCCAGTGCTCCCAGTACCCGGCAGGTGCCCGGCCAGCGCCAGCAGCAGTCCCAGTACAGTATCCCAGTACTCCCAGTACTCCCAGTATCCCCAGTACCGTGCGCAGTGCCTCCGCCAGCGCCAGCAGCAGTCCCAGTACAGTATCCCAGTACTCCCAGTCCCCAGTATCCCCAGTACCCCGGCAGTGCCCCGCCAGCGCCAGCAGCAGTCCCAGTATCCCCAGTACAGTATCCCAGTACCCCCAGTACAGTACCCCAGTACTCCCAGTATCCCCAGTATCCCCAGTACCGCGGCAGTGCCCCGCCAGCGCCAGCAGCAGTCCCACGGCCTGGTTGTTGCGCTCGCTGTCGCCGTCGCAGGGCACGAGCAGCAGCAGCGACTCCGTGCTGGCCGCGCGGGGGGCGCGCAGCACCCCGAAAACGTTGGTGCCTCGGACCAGCTGGGGGAAAAGGGGTCAGCACCTCAAAAACTGCACCCCAAAAATACCCCCATAGCACCCCAAAAACTGCGCCCCAAAAATATCCATATAGCACCCCAAAACTGCACCCAGCACCTCGAACACGTTGGTGCCACGGACCAGCTGGGGGGAAAAGAGTGCAGCACCCCAAAAACTGCACCCCAAAACTGCACCCCAAAACTGCACTCCCAAAATATCCATATAGCACCCCAAAATATCCCTATAGCACCCCAAAATATCCCTACTGCACCCAGCACCCGAACACGTTGGTAGCCACGGACCAGCTGGGGGAAAAGGGGTCAGCACTCGAAATATCCATCCAGGGAACCCCAAAATATCCACATAGCATCCCAAAACTGCACCTCAAAAACATCCAACGGCACCCCAAAACTGCACCCCAAAAACATCCAACGGCACCCCAAAACTGCACCCCAAAAATGCACTCCAAAATATCCCCATAGCACCCCAAAAACTGCACCCCAAAAACTGCACCCAGCACTCGAAAACATTGGTGCCCCTGACCAGCTGGGGGAAAAGGGGTCAGCACTCAAAACTGGACCCCAAAATATCCCCACTGCACCCCAAAATATCCCCATAGCACCCCAAAAACTGCACCCCAAAATACCCCATAGCACCCCAAAAACTGCACCCAGCACTCGAACATGTTGGTGCCACGTGACCAGCTGGGGGCAGGGAAAAGGGGTCAGCACCTCGAAAACTGCACCCCAAAATACCCCATAGCACCCCAAAATATCCCCACTGCACCCCAAAAACTGCACCCAGCACTCTCAAAACATTGGTGCCCCGGACCAGCTGGGGGAAAAGGGGATCAGCACCCCAAAAACTGCACCCCAAAATATCCACTGCACCCCAAAAACTGCACTCCCAAAAACTGCACCCCAAAAACTGCACCTCAAAATATCCCCATAGCACCCCCAAAACTGCACCCCAAAAACTGCACCCCAAAATATCCCCATAGCACCCCAAAATATCCCCACTGCACCCCAAAACTGCACGCATGCACTCCGAACACGTTGGTGCCCCGGACCAGCTGGGACAGGGAAAAGGGGGTCAGCACTCGAAATATTCTCACAGCACCCCAAAACTGCACCTCAAAAACTGCACCCCAAAAACTGCACCCCAAAAACATCCACTGCACCCCAAAAACTGCACCTAGCACTCGAACACGTTGGTGTTCCGACCAGCTGGGGGGGACAGAGTCAGCACCCCAAAAATATCCCTACAGCACCCCAAAACTGCACCCCAAAAACTGCACAGGGATCCCTCCCAGTTCCTTCCTAGTCCCATCCTAGTTCCTCTCCCAGTCCCCCCAGTATCCCATCCCAGTATCCCCAGTCCCTCCCAGTCTCCCCCCAGTATCCCATTATCGCATCCCAGTCCATCCCATTATCCCATCCCAGTATCCCCAGGCCCCTCAGTCCCCTCCCAGTCCCTCCCAGTATCCCATTATCGCATCCCAGTCCATCCCATTATCCCATCCCAGTATCCCATTATCGCATCCCCAGCCCATCCCATTATCCCACCCCAGTCTCTCCCAGTCCCTCCCAGTCTCCCCAGTCCCTCCCAGTCTCCCCAGTCCCCCAGTACGTAGCGCTCGTGGGTCTCGTCGGGGAAGGGCAGGGTCCGAGCGAAGCGCTGGGAATGGACCTCGAGCCCCAGCTGGAACATGGAGCGCGCCAGCCAGGCGGCGGGGAGAGCGCTAAAACACGGCGTGGATCGCGATGGGATCGGATCAGGAACCCAAACCGCCTTGAACCCCAAACCCCACAGGGAACACCCCAAATTATGGGATGGATCGGGATTGGGAGCCCCAAAAACACCGGGAGAGCTCTTAAACTATGGGATGGATCGGGATTGGGAATGGGAGCCCCAAAAACAGAGAGCGCTAAATCATGGTATGGATCCGATTGGGATTGGGAACCCCAAACCTGCCTGAACCCCAAACCCCACAGGAAACACCCCAAATTATGGGATGGAATCGGGATTGGGAACCCCAAAAACACGGGGAGCACCCTGAATTATGGGATGGGGGCACCCCACACCCCACAGGGAATCCTAAGAATTATGGGATGGCACTGGGGCACCCTCCAAACCCCCAAACCCAGGGGTCCCGCCCCACTCTCCCAGCTGTGTCCCTCCCCAGCCCCCAAATCGGGGTCTCACCCTCCCCAAATCCGAGGCTCACCCTCCCCCAAATTCGGGTCTCACCCTTCCAAGCCCCTCCAGCCCCCCAAATTCGGGGGTCTCACCCTCCCCAGCCCCCAAATCCCCAAAATTTGGAGTCTCCTCCTTCCCCAATCACCCCTAATCCGGGGCTCCCATCCCCAAGCCCCCAAATCGGGGTCTCCCTCCCAAATCCCCAAAATTTGGAGTCTCCTCTCCCAATCCCAAAATCCGGGGTCCCCCTCCCCAAACTCCCCAAATTCAGGGGTCTCACCCTCCCCAGCCCCCAAATTCGGGGTCTCACCCCTCCCAGCCCCCAGCCCCCAAATTCGGGGCTCACTCCCTCCCAGCTCCCCAAATTCGGGGTCTCACCCTCCCTAATTCCCCAAATTCGAGGCTCACTCCTCCCCAGCCCCCAGCCCCCAAATTCGAGGTCTCACCCCTCCCCAGCCCTCAGCCCCCAAATTCGGGGCTCACCCTCCTTCCGGCGCTGCTCCCGAACTCCCGCGCCAGCGCCAGCGCGCGGGCCCGAACTCCGACCCCTCCCCACCATGGTGGAGCCATGACGTTCTCTGGACAGGTACGAGCGCGGCGCCAGCAGCGGCAGCAGCAGCAGCCAGGTGAGCCCCGCCAGGTAACACAGCACGCTGCGGGGCGCCCTAAAACGTAGACATTGGTACCCCAAAATCATCAGAGACACCCCAAACCCAGCCCAAAATCGGCGCTGAGACCCCAAACCCAGCCCTGAGCCACAGGTGACAATGGGGGAGGGGCAGCAGCCAGGTGAGCCCCGCCAGGTAGCACAGCACGCTGCGGGGCGCCCCAAAAATCGGCATCAGCACCCCAAAATCGGTATTGACACCCCAAAATCATCAGTGACACCCCAAAAATAGACACTGGTACCCTAAAAATAGACATTGACACCCCAAAAATAGGTATTGATACCCCAAAAATAGATACTGATACCTCAAAAATAGATATTGGTACCCCAAAAATAGATATTGACACCTCAAAAATAGATATTGACGCCCCAAAAATGGATATTGATACCCCAAAATCATCAGTGACACCCTAAAAATAGACACTGGTACCCTAAAAATAGACATTGATACCCCAAAAATAGATATTGATAATCCAAAAATAGATGTTGACACCCCAAAAATAGGTATTGAAACGCCAAAAATAGGTATTGGAACCCCAAAAATAGATACTGATACCCCAAAAATAAATATTGACACCCCAAAAATAAATATTGTTACCCAAAAATAGGTATTGATACCCAAAAATAGATACTGACACCCTAAAAATAGATATAGATACTTCAAAAATAAATTCCAATGCCCCAAAAATGGATATTGGCACCCCAAAAACAGATATTGACACCCCAAAAATGGATATTGACACCCCGAAAATAGGTATTGATACCCCAAAAGTAGATATTGATACCCAAAAATAGATACTGACACCCTAAAAATAGATATAGATACTTCAAAAATAAATTCCAATGCCCCAAAAATGGATATTGGCACCCCAAAAACAGATATTGACACCCCAAAAATGGATATTGACACCCCGAAAATAGGTATTGATACCCCAAAAGTAGATATTGATACCCAAAAATAAATACTGACACCCTAAAAATAGATATTGATACCTCAAAAATAAATTCCAATGCCTCAAAAATGGATATTGACACCCCAAAAATGGATATTGACACCCCAAAAATAAATATTGGTACCCCAAAATAAATACTGACACCCTAAAAATAAATATTGATACTTCAAAAACGAATTCCAATGCCCCAAAAATAGATATTGATACCCCAAAATCATCAGTGACGCCCCAAACCCAGCCCAAAGTCACAGGTGACAATGGGGGAGGGGCAGCAGCCAGGTGAGCCCCGACAGGTAGCACAGCACGCTGCGGGGGCACCCCAAAATTACTACTGATACCCCAAAAATAGATATTGGTACCCCAAAAATAGGTATTGGTACCCCAAAACTGGTATTGATACCCCAAAAATAGATATTGAAATCCTAAAATTGGTATTGGTACCCCAAACCCAGCCCAAAATCGGAATTAGCAACCCAAAATTGGTATGGGCACCCCAAAATTGGAACTGACACACCCCAAGTTTGCATTGGCGCCCCAAAGTCGGTATTGATACCCCAAAATCAGTATTGATACCCCGAAATTGATACGGGCACCCCAAAATGGGTATGGACACCCCAAAAACATTACTGGCATCTGAAAATCAGCAATGACACAGCGAAAATTGGTGTTGACACCCCAAAATCGGAATGGGCACCCCAAAATAGGCACTGACACCCCAAAATCGGAATGGGCACCCCAAAGTCATCCCTGACACCCCAAAATCAGCACTGGCACCCCAAAATCGGTATTAGCACCTCAAAAACACACCTGGCACCCCAAAACTGGCATTGGCACCCCAAAATGTGCACTGACACCCCTAAATCGATACTGGCACCCCAAAATTGGCACTGGCACCCCAAAATTGGCATTGGCACCCCACAATCAGCACTGACGCCCCAAAATTGTCCCTGATAACCCCAAAATCGGTATTGGCACCCAAAGTTGGCACTGGCACCCCAAAATCTCCCCCAAACCCCCAGTCTCACCAGAGGGTGCTGAGCCCCAAACCCCAGTCTCACAGGGGTGCTGAGCCCCAAACCCCAAATCTCAGCAGAGGGGTGCTGAGCCCCCAAACCCCAAATCTCACCAGAGAGGTGCTGAGCCCCAAACCCCAAATCTCAGCAGAGGGGGTGCTGAGCCCCAAACCCCCAAACCCCCAAATCTCACCCAGAGGGTGCTGAGCCCAAACCCCAGCCCCCAAATCTCACCAGGGAGGTGCTGAGACCCCAAACCCCCAAACCCCCCAGTCTCACCAGAGAGGTGCTGGGACCCCCAAACCCCCAGCCCCCCAGTCTCACCAGAGGGGTGCTGAGCCCCCAAACCCCCAAACCTCAAATCTCACGAGGGGGTGCTGAGCCCCCAAACCCCCCAAATCTCACCAGAGGGGTGCTGAGCCCCAAACCCCCCAAATCCCCCAAATCTCACCAGAGGGGGTGCTGAGCCCCAAAGCCCCAAATCTCACCAGAGGGGGTGCTGAGACCCCCAAACCCCAAATCTCACCAGAGGGGGTGCGGAGCCCCCAAATCTCACCAGAAGAGGGTGCTGAGCCCCCAGCCCCCAGTCTCAGCAGAGGGGGTGCTGAGACCCCCAAACCCCCAGCCCCCAATCTCACCGGGAGGTGCTGAGCCCCAAACCCCCAAATCTCAGCAGAGGGGGTGCTGAGCCCCCAAACCCCCAAACCCCCCAAATCTCACGCAGAGGGTGCTGAGCCCCAAACCCCCAATCTCAGCAGAGGGGTGCTGAGCCCCCAAATCCCCAAATCTCACCAGAGGGGTGCTGAGCCCCCAAACCCCCAGCCCCCCAAACCCCAATCTCACCGAGAGGGGGTGCTGAGGCCCCCAGCCCCCAAATCCCCAAATCTCAGCAGAGGGGTGCTGAGCCCCCAAACCCCCCAATCTCAGCAGAGGGGCTGCTGAGCCCCAAATCCCCCAAACCCCAATCTCAGCAGAGGGTGCTGAGCCCCCAAACCCCCAAATCTCACCAGAGGGGTGCTGAGCCCCCAAACCCCCAAACCCCCAAATCTCACCAGAGGGGTGCTGAGCTGCAGCAGCAGCCGGCCCAGCGCCCGCCGGCACTGCGGGTCCGACAGCAGCCCCATGGGGGTCTCGGGGGCTGGGGGCACACGGGGTCCCGAGGTCAGGGGTCATGGGACCCCCAGAACCCACAGAGACCCCCCAAAGACCCTCCCCACCTCAGAGACACCCCAAACTCCCAGAGCCCCTCCCCACCCCATGGACACCCCAAATCCCCAAATCCCCTCAGCCCCTCACGGACACCCCAAATCCTCCATTCCCCCTCAGGGTCACCCCAAATCCCCCAAAATTCCTCTTGCCCCCAGATCCCCCATTCCCTCATGGGCGCCCCAAATCCCCCACATCCCATAGAACCCCCAAACCCCACAGAGCTCCCTGTTCATCCTGTGGACACCCCAAATCCCCCAAATCCCCCTCATGGATCCCCAAATCCCCCATTTCCCCCAAACCCCACAGAGCCCCCCAAAGACCCTTCCTCACCCCATGGACACCCCAAATCCCTCAGCCCCTCACGGACACCCCAATCCCCCAAAATCCCCTCGTTCCCCTCACGGACACCCCAAATCCCTTCAGTCCCCTTTCCCCTCATGGACACCCCAAATCCCCCAAATCTCCCTCATTCCCCTCACGGACACCCCAAATCCCCTCAGGCCTCTCATTCCTCTCACGGACACCCCAAATCCCTCAAATCTTCCCTGTCCCTCACAGATACCCCAATTCCCCCAAATCTCCCTAAATCCCTCACGGACATCCGAAATGCCCCCAAATCCCCCTAAATCCCCTCAGGAAACCCCAAATCCCCTCATTCCCTCACGGACACCCCAAATCTTCCTCAGTTCCCTCACAGACACCCCAAACCCCCTCAGCCCCCTCATCCCCTCACAGACACCCCAATTCCCCCAAATCTCTCATTCCCCTCACGGACACCCCAAATCCCTCATTCCTCATTCCCTCACGGACACCCCAAATTTCCTCATTCCCCTCACGGACACCCCAAATCCCCTCAGCCCCTCCATTCCCCTCACAGACACCCCAATTCCCCAAATCCCTCATTCCCTCACGGACACCCCAAATCCCCTCATTCCCCTCACAGACACCCCAAATCCCTCAGTTTCCCTCACAGACACCCCAAATCCCCCAAATCCCCTCATTCCCCTCACAGACACCCCAAATCCCTCAGTTCTCCTCACGGACACCTCAAATCCCTCATTCCCTCATTCCCTCACGGACACCCCAAATCCCTCATTCCCCTCACAGACACCCCAAATTTCCCTCATTCCCCTCACGGACACCCCAAATCCCTCATTCCCTCATTCCCCTCACGGACACCCCAATTCCCCAAATCCTCATTCCCCTCACGGACACCCCAAATCCCTCATTCCCCTCACAGACACCTCCAAATCCCTCAGTTCCCCTCACAGACACCCCAAATCCCTCATTCCCTCATTCCCCTCACGGACACCCCAAATCCCCTCATTCCCTCATTCCCTCACGGACACCCCATTCCCCTCAGGCCCTGCTCCTTCCCGCCTCCGCGCTCCCCCGCAGCCCCCACACGGACCCGGCACCCCGTCCCCATGTCCCCACACCCCTGTGACCCTGCGGACCCCAATCCTCCTCAAAATAAAAATAAAGAATCCCCAAAATGCCCCAAAATCCCAAAAAACCTGCGGGAGCGCGGCGGGGCAGAAGCGCTGGGAGCAGGGGCGGGGCCAACGGCGTGTGGCGTGGCCAATGAGCGGTGCGCGTGCGCGATGAAATGTGGGCGTGGCTAATGGGCGGTGCGCGCGTGCGCGATGGGCTGTGGGCGTGGCCAATGGGCGGTGCGCGTGCGCGAGGGGCTGTGGGCGGGGCCAATGGGCGGTGCGCGTGCGCGATGGGCTGTGGGCGGGGCCAATGAGTGGTGCGCGTACGCGATGGGCTGTGGGCGTGGCCAAGGGATGTGGGAGTGGCTAATGAGCAGTAAGCATGTCCAATAGGCTGTGGGCGTGGCTAATGAGCGGTGAGCATGCGCAATGGGCTGTGGGCGTGGCTAATGAGCAGTGAGTGTGAGCGATGGGCTGTGGGCGTGGCCAAATGGCTGTGGGCGTGGTTAATGAGCGGTAAGCATGTCCTATGGGATGTGGGCGTGGCTAATGAGCTGTGTGCGTGGCTAATGAGCGCTGAGCGTGCGCGATGGGCTGTGGGCGTGGCCACTAAGCAGTGAGCATGCCCAATGAGCGGTGGGCGTGGCTAATGACCACTGAGCATGCGCAATGTTCTGTGGGCGTGGCCGATGAGCACTTCGCATGCGCCATGTTCTGTGGGCGTGGCCAATGGGCAGTGGGTGTGGCTAATGAGCAGTAGGTGTGGCTAATGGGTACTGAGCATGCGCAATGTTCTGTGGGCGTGGCTACTGAGGATTAAGCATGCCCAATGGGCGGTGGGCGTGGCTAAATGACGGTGGGCGTGGCCAATGGACAGGAAGCATGCTCAATGGGCGGTGGGCGTGGTCAATGGGCACGGCCAACAGCCTGTGGGCGTGGTCAACGGGCGGCAAGCATGGCCAATGACCTGTGGGCGTGGCCGACGTTTGTGGGCGTGGCCAATGGGCGGTGAGAATTTGGGGTAAAGGGAGCAAAAATGGGGGAAAAATGGGGATTTTCGGGTAAAGGGCAAAAATGGGGGAAATGGGGATTTTGGGGGGACACTGGGGCTGGTCCACACAGGTGACACTCAGGTGACAGAGCAAACAGTGACACACCCCAGTTTATTGCCACAGTGACCCCCCAAAACCCACGGGGTCCCCAGGGGTCAGCTGGTCACTGCACTGGCCATGCTGGACATCCCAGGGGTCAGCTGGACACTGCACTGGCCATGCTGGACATCCCAGGGGTCAGCTGGTCACTGCACTGGCCATGCTGGTCACTGTGCCAGGGCAGTGTCCCCACAGTGGTCACTGTGCCATGGCCGTGTCCTGGGGTGGTCACTGTGGTCACTGCTCCATGGCCGTGTCCTTGCAGTGATTACTGCAGTGGTCACTGCTCCATGGCTGTGTCCTGGGGTGGTCACTGTGGTCACTGCTCCGTGGCCATGTCCCCTTGGTGTCCCAGTGGTCAGTCCCTGACCCACGGCTGTGCCCATGCAGTGGTCACTGTGATGGTTACTGCAGTGACCACTGCTCCATGAAAATGTCCCCACTGTGGTCACTCCATTGGTCACTGCTCCATGGCCATGTCCTTGCAGTGGTCACTGCAGTGGTCACTCTGCTGGTCACTCACTCCTCCATGGCCATGTCCTTGCAGTGGTCACTGCAGTGGTCACTCCCACACTGATCACTCCTCCATGGCCATGTCCTGGGGCGGTCACTGCAGTGGTCAGTCACTCCTCCACAGCCATGTCCTTGCAGTGGTCACTGCAGTGGTCAGTCACTCCTCCACAGCCATGTCCTTGCAGTGGTCACTGCAGTGGTCAGTCACTCCTCCACAGCCATGTCCTTGCAGGGGCCACTCCCCATGCCGGTCACTCACTCCTCCATGGCCATGTCCTGGGGTGGTCAGTGTGGTCACTCTGTTGGTCAGTCACTCCTCCACGGCCATGTCCTTGTAGTGGTCACCGCACTGGTCAGTGCTCTGTGGCAGTGTCCTGGGGTGGTCACTGCAGTGCTCACTGTGGTCACTGCAGTGGTCAGTGCTCCATGGCTGTGTCCTGGGGCGGTCACTGTGGTCACTGTGGGCACTGCACTGGTCACTCCTCCATGGCGGTGTCCCGCCGCAGACGAACCCGCTACCACGCCGTCCAGCCGCGGCCCGCAGCCAGCGGCAGGATTGTTGCAGTGGTCACTGCAGTGGTCAGTGTGGTCACTGTGGTCACTGCAGTGGTCACTCCATCGGTCACTCCTCCATGGCGGTGTCCCGCCGCAGACGGGCCCGCACCACGCCGTCCAGCACGGCCCGCAGCCCGTGGCAGGGTCACTGCAGTGGTCACTCTGTTGGTCAGTCACTCCTCCATGGCGGTGTCCCGCCGCAGCCGGGCCCGCACCACGCCCTCCAGCACGGCCTGCAGCCCGCGGCAGGGTCGCTTGCAGTGGTCACTGTGGTCACTGTGGTCACTGTGGTCACTGCAGTGGTCACTGTGGTCACTGTGGTCACTGTGGTCACTGTGGTCACTGCAGTGGTAACTGTGGTCACTGTGGTCACTGCAGTGGTCAGTGTGGTCAGTCACTCCTCCATGGCGGTGTCCTGCGCGGCGAGGCCCGCACCACGCCGTCCAGCACGCGGCCCGCAGCAGCGGCAGGGTCCTTGCAGTGGTCACTGCAGTGGTCACTGTGGTCACTGTGGTCACTGCAGTGGTCACTGCACTGGTCACTCCTCCATGGCGGTGTCCTGCCGCGGCCGGGCCCGCACCACGCCGTCCAGCACGGCCCGCAGCCCGCGGCGGGGTCCTTGCAGTGGTCACTGCAGTGGTCAGTGTGGTCACTGTGGTCACTGTGGTCACTGCAGTGGTCAGTGTGGTCACTGTGGTCACTGTGGTCACTGCAGTGGTCAGTGTGGTCAGTCACTCCTCCATGGCGGTGTCCTGCCGCGGCCGGGCCGCACCACGCCGTCCAGCACGGCCCGCGCGCGGCAGGGTCCTTGCAGTGGTCACTGCGGTGGTCAGTGTGGTCACTGTGGTCACTGTGGTCACTGCGGTGGTCGGTGTGGTCAGTCACTCCTCCATGGCGGTGTCCTGTCTGCGCCGAGGCCCGCACCACGCCGTCCAGCACGGCCCGCAGCGCGTGGCAGGGTCACTGCAGTGGTCACTGTGGTCACTGTGGTCACTGCAGCGGTCACTCCATCGGTCACTCCTCCATGGCGGTGTCCCGTCGCAGCCGGACCCGCACCACGCCGTCCAGCACGGCCCGCAGCGCGTGCAGGAGTCACTGCAGTGGTCACTGTGGTCACTGTGGTCACTGTGGTCACTGTGAGTCACTGCAGCGGTCACTCTGTTGGTCAGTCACTCCTCCATGGCGGTGTCCCGCCGCAGCCGGACCCGCACCACGCCGCCCAGACCCGCGGCCCGCTGCGGCAGGCGGCCGAGGCGGCGTCCAGCACGGGCCGCAGCCGCTCAGCGGTGCAGCCGGGCGCTGAGCTGGCACAGAGGCCAGCCGGCCGCCCCGCCCACCGTGGCCACCACCAGCCGGGGCCGCCGGCCGCCTCCTCGGCGCGCTCAGGTCGCTCAGCGCCAGCGCGGGCCCGGCCGGCGCCTCGGCCAGCCCGGCCGCCTCGGCCACCACGGCGCGCGCAGCTGCGCCACGCGTCCAGCAGCGCCAGCCCGCCAGCGCTCACGCTGGCCGCCAGCTCGCCCCGTCCGCCTGCAGCACCTGGGAACCCCAAAAATGGTCAGGAACCCCAAAATATCCAAAATATCCTAAAACAGCCCCAAAATATCCCAAAACAGCCCCAAAATCCCACAGCCGCCAGCTCGCACCCGTCCGCCTGCAGCACCTGGGGGCCACAAGCGGGCAGTGAACCCCAAAAATACCCAAAATATCCAAAAACAGCAATAAAATATCCCCTAAAACAGCCACAAACTATCCCGAAATAGCTACAAAATCTCACAGCCGCCAGCTCGCCCCCGTCCGCCTGCAGCACCTGGGGGCACCAAAAATGGTCAGTGAGCCCTAAAATATCAAAAACAGACACAAAATATCCCCAAAATGGCCACAAAATATCCTCAAAATATCCCCCAAAACAGCTCAAATCCCACAGCCGCCAGCTCGCCCCGTCCGCCTGCAGCACCTGGGGATCCAAAGCGGGCAGTGAACCCCAAAACGGGCACTGAACCCCAAAAATACCCAAAATATCCTAAAACAGCCCCAAAATATCCCAAAACAGCCCCAAAATCCCACAGCCGCCAGCTCGCCCCCGTCTGCCTGCAGCACCTGGGGGCACAAAACGGGCAGTGAACCCCAAAAGCGGGCAGTGAACCCCAAAAGCGGGCAGTGAACCCCAAAAATATCCAAAACCAGACACAAAATATCCCCAAAACAGCCCCAAAACAGCCCCAAAATCCCACAGCCGCCAGCTCGCCCCCGTCCGCCTGCAGCACCTGGGGGATCCAAAACGGGCAGTGAACCCCAAAAACGGGCAGAGCACCCCAAAAATACCCAAAACCAGACACAAAATATCCCTAAAACAGCCCCAAAACAGCCCCAAAATCCCACAGCTGCCCAGCTCACCCCCGTCCGCCTGGAGAACCTAGGGGCCACAAGCGGGCAGTGAACCCCAAAAATACCCAAAACCAGACACAAAATATCCCTAAAATATCCCAAAACAGCCCCAAAATCCCACAGCTGCCAGCTCACCCCCGTCCGCCTGGAGAACCTGGGGGCCAGAAACGGGCACTGAACCCCAAAAACGGGCAGTGAACCCCAAAAACGGGAAGTGAACCTCAAAAACGGGAAGTGAACCCCAAAAATGATCAGTGAACCCCAAAACAGGAAGTGAACCTCAGAAACAGGAAGTGAACCCCAAAATTATCAGTGAACCCCAAAAATACCCAAAACCAGACCCAAATTATCCCTAAAACAGCCACAAACTATCCCGAAATAGTCACAAAATCCCACAGCCCCAGCTCGCCCCTGTCCGCCTGCAGCACCTGGGGGCACAAAAACAGGCAGTGAGCCCCAAAAGCGGGCAGTGAACCCCAAAAACGGGCAGTGAACCCCAAAAACGGGCAGAGCACCCCAAAAATACCCAAAACCAGACACAAAGTATCCCCGAAACAGCCCCAAAACAGCCTCGAAATCCCACAGCCGCCAGCTCGCTCCGTCCGCCTGCAGCACCTGGGGAGATCCAAAATGGGCAGTGAACCCCAAAAACGGGCAGTGAACCCCAAAAATACCCAAAATATCCTAAAATAGCCCCAAAATATCCCCAAAATATCCCAAAACAGCCACAAAATCCCACAGCCGCCAGCTCGCCCCCGTCCGCCTGCAGCACCTGGGGGCCACAAGCGGGCAGTGAGCCCCAAAAGCGGGCAGTGAACCCCAAAAATGATCAGTGAACCCCAAAAATATCCAAAATATCCTAAAACAGCAACAAAATATCTCCTAAAACAGCCACAAAATAGCCCCAAACAGCCCCAAAATCCCACAGCCACCAGCTCACCCCCGTCCGCCTGCAGCACCTAGGGAACTCCAAAAATGGTCAGTGAACCCCAAAAACTGTCAGGGCACCCCAAAACTGTCAGGGCACCCCAAAAATATCCAAATATCCAAAACCAGCCCCAAAATATCCCTGAAACAGCCACAAATGGTCTGAAATATTTACAAAATCCCACAGTCCCCAGCTTGCCCCGTCCGTCTGCAGCACCTGGGGAACCCCAAAAAGGTCAGTGAACCCCAAAATATCCAAAACCAGCCCCAAAATATCCCCAAAATATCCAAACCAGCCCCAAAATATCCCCAAGACCCCCAGAGCCCACAGCCCCGTCAGCCTGCAGCACTGAGGGGGACAGGACAGCAGGGCACCCCAAAACACCCAAAATATCCCCAGGACCCCCAAACCCCTCAGGACACCCCAAAACTCCCAAATCCCCAGGACCCCCAAATCCACCTGGGACCCCCAGACCACCTCAGGACACCCCAACCCCTCCAAATCCCACCCAGGACACTCCCAACTCCCCAATCTCCCCTAAAGTTCTCCAGACCCACCCAGGACCCCCAAATCACCCCGGACCCCCAAACCCCACTGAAATCCCACCCAGGACCCCCAAATCCCACCCAGGACCCCCAAACCCCCAGGACCCCCAGACCACCTCAGGACACCCCCAAATCCCTCAGGACACCCCAAACCACCCCCAGGACACCCCAACCCCCCAACACGCCTCGAAATCCCCCAAACCCCCTGTAAACCCCAGGCCCCCTCAAACCTCCCGGACCCCCAGACCCCCAGACCCCACCTGGACGCCCCCAGCCCCACCTGCACATGCACATCGATCTGGGATCTCAGGTACAGGTGCCCCAGCACGGCCCCTCCAGCACCCCCAGACCCCTGTAAACCCCCCAGACCCCCCAGGACACCCCAAACCCCTCAGATCCCCAAATCCCCCCAGGACACCCCAAACCCCTCCAGGACACCCCCAAACCCCTGCAAACTCCAGGACCCCCAAACCCCCTATAAACCCCCAGACCCCCGGCCCCACCTGCACGTGCACGTCGATCTGTGACCGGGGTACAGGTGCCCAGCACGGCCCTCCAGCACCCCCAACCCCTGTAAACCCTCAGACCCCCAGGACACCCTAGACTCCCAGGACCCCCAGACCCCCAGCCCCACCTGCACGTGCACGTCGATCTGTGACCGGGGTACAGGTGCCCCAGCACGGCGCCCTCAGCACCCCTCAGCAGCAGCGCTCTCTCCGCCGATCTCCGGTCGCCCCGCCCTGCGGGGCGGCGCCGCCGCTCCTCCCCGCGAAGGGCGCCGAGCTGCAGCGCACGCTGAGCAGGGCCCGGTCCGGAGGCGCGGGAGCAGGACCCCCGCACCTGGGGTGGAAGCAGGCAAGGGTCAGGAGGCGCCCTGAAAGGGGGAGAGGGAATGGGACCCCGAGTGGGGGAAAAGGGAATGGGAGCCCCGAAATTGGGGGAGACGACAGGAAATGGGAGCCCCGAAGTAGGGGGAAGGGAATGGGACCCCTGAAATTGGGGGGCGGGAAATGGGACCCCTGAAATTGGGGGAAAGGAAATGGGACCCCAGAGAGTGGGGAGGAACAGAGAAAATGGGGGGCGGCTATGGGACCCCCGCACCTGGGGCGGAACCGGGCAGGGGTCAGGGCGCCCGAAATGGGGAGAGGGAATGGGACCCCGAAGTGGGGGGAGACGACTGAGGAAATGGGACCCCCGGAGTGGGGGACAGGGAATGGGACCCCGAAACTGGGAGGAAAAGGGAAATGGGGAGGCAGCTATGGGACCCTCGCACCTGGGGCGGCACCGGGCAGGGGGTCGAGGGCGCCCGGAAATGAGAGGACAGGGAATGGGACCCCTGAAATTGGGGACAGGGGAATGGGACCCCGAAATTGGGGGAAAAGGGAATGGGACCCCGAAATTGGGGGAGAGGGAATGGGACCCCGAATTTGGGGGAAGGAAATGGGACCCTGAGATTGGGGGATAGGGGAATGGGACCCCGAAATTGGGGGAAAGGAAATGGGACCCCGAAATTGGGGGAAGGGAAATGGGACCCCGAAATTGGGGGATAGGGAATAGGACCCCTGAAATTGGGAGGAAAGGGAATGGGACCCTGAAATTGGGGGAAAGGGAATGGGACCCCGAAATTGGGGGACAGGGGAATGGGACCCTGAAAGTGGGGGAAGAGGGAAATGGGACCCCTGAAGGTGGGGGAGAGGGAATGGGACCCTGAAAGTTGGGGAGGGGCAGGAAATGGGACCCCGAAATTGGGGGACAGGGAAATGGGACCCCCGAATTTGGGGGAAAGGGAATGGGACCCCCGATATTGGGGGTGAAAGGGAAATGGGACCCCGAATTTGGGGGAAAAGGAATGGGACCTAATTTGGAGGGCAGGGTCTCACAGCCCAGAGGTCTCACAGCCCCTTAGGGGTCTCACAGCCCTGAGGGGTCTCACAGCCCCAGGGGGTCTCACAGCCTCAGGGGGTCTCACAGCCCCTGAGGGGTCTCACAGCCCAGGGAGGGTCTCACAGCCCCGGGGTCTCACAGCCTCAGGGGTCTCACAGCCCCTGAGGGGCTCTCACAGCCCAGGGGTCTCACAGCCTCAGGGGGTCTCACAGCCCCTGAGGGGTCCCACAGCCCCTGAGGTCTCACAGCCTCAGGGGGTCTCTCAGCCCGGGGTCTCACAGCCCGGGGTCTCACAGCCCCTGAGGGGTCACAGACCCGGGGTCTCACAGCCCCAGGGGGTCTCACAGCCCCTGAGGGGGTCTCACAGCCCAGGGGTCCCACAGCCCCGGGGTCTCACAGCCCAGGAGTCTCACAGCCCCAGGGGTCTCACAGCCCGGGGTCTCACAGCCCGGGAGGGTCTCACAGCCCCAGGGGGTCTCACAGCCCCAGGGGTCTCCACAGCCCTGAGGGGGTCTCACAGCCCTGAGGGGTCTCACAGCCCGGGGAGTCTCACAGCCCGGGGTCTACAGCCCCAGGGGGTCTCACAGCCCGGGGGTCTCACAGCCCTGGGGGGTCTCTACAGCCCGGGGTCTCTACAGCCCCAGGGGGTCTCTACAGCCCCAGAGGGTCTCACAGCCCCAGGGGGTCTCACAGCCCCGAGGTGGTCTCACAGCCCGGGGGTCTCACAGCCCGGGGTCTACAGCCCAGGGGGTCTCACAGCCCAGGGGGTCTCTACAGCCCTGAGGGGGTCTCACAGCCCTGGGTCTCACAGCCCCAGGGGGCTCTCACAGCCCGGGAGGGTCTCTACAGCCCAGGGGGTCTCACAGCCCAGGGGTCTCTACAGCCCCTGAGGGGTCTCACAACCCTGAGGGGTCTCACAGCCCGGGGGTCTCACAGCCCCAGGGGTCTCTACAGCCCCTGAGGGGTCTCACAGCCCCAGGGGTCTCACAGCCCCGGGGTCTCACAGCCCTGAGGGGTCTCACAACCCCTGAGGGTCTCACAGCCTCAGGGGTCTCACAGCCCCGGGGTCTCTACAGCCCCTGAGGGGTCTCACAGCCCAGGGGGTCTCACAGCCCCGGGGGTCTCACAGCCCGGGGGGTCTCACAGCCTGGGAGGGTCTCACAGCCCCAGGGGGTCTCACAGCCCGGGGGTCTCACAGCCCCTGAGGGGGTCTCTACAACCCCTGAGGGGTCTCACAGCCCGGGGTCTCACAGCCCGGGGGTCTCACAGCCCCTGAGGGGTCTCTACAGCCCAGGTGGGTCTCACAGCCCCGGGGTCTCTACAGCCCGGGAGGGTCTCACAGCCCCAGGGGGTCTCTACAGCTCCCTGAGGGGTCTCACATCCCGGGGGTCTCACAGCCCCTGAGGGTCTCACAGCCCCAGGGGGTCTCTACAGCCGGGGAGTCTCACAGCCCTGAGGGGTCTCACATCCCCGGGGTCTCACAGCCCCGGGGTCTCACAGCCCCAGGGGTCTCACAGCCCAGGGGGTCTCACAGCCCAGGGGGTCTCACAGCCCAGGGGGTCTCACAGCCCCAGGGGGTCTCACAGCCCCTGAGGGGTCTCACAGCCCCAGGGGGTCTCACAGCCCCTGAGGGGTCTCACAGCCTGGGGTCTCCACAGCCCCAGGGGGTCTCACAGCCCAGGGGTCTCACAGCCCCTGAGGGGTCCCACAGCCCCTGAGGGGTCTCTACAGCCCCAGGGTCTCTTACAGCCCGGGGGTCTCTACAGCCCGGGGGAGGGTCTCACAGCCCAGGGGGTCTCTACAGCCCCAGGGGTCTCACAGCCCTGAGGGGTCTCACAGCCCCAGAGGGGTCTCACACCCGGGGTCTCACAGCCCGGGAGGGTCTCACAGCCCCAGAGGTCTCACAGCCCAGGGGGTCTCACAGCCCCTGAGGGATCTCTACAGCCCCAGGGGGTCTCACAGCCCGGGGGTCTCTACAGCCCTGAGGGGGTCTCACAACCCTGAGGGGTCTCACAGCCGGGGGTCCCACAGCCCCTGAGGGGTCTCACAGCCCCTGAGGGTCTCACAGCCCAGGGGGTCTCACAGCCTCGGGGTCCCACAGCCCGGGAGGGTCTCCACAGCCCCAGGGGTCTCACAGCCCCAGGGGGTCTCACAGCCCCTGAGGGATCTCACAGCCCCAGGGGGTCTCACAGCCCGGGGGTCTCACAGCCCCTGAGGGTCTCTCACAGCCCCGGGGGGTCTCACAGCTCCTGAGGGGTCTCACAGCTCCTGAGGGGGTCTCACAGCTCCTGAGGGGGTCTCACAGCCCCTGGGGTCTCACAGCCCGGCCCTGCTCACCTCGTGCGGCCCGTACACCGCCGCCACGCACTTTGGTGTTGCCCTGCTCCAGGTAGGCCGAGCCGTCGGCCCGCGCCAGCACCCCGAGCCGGGCCCGCACCTTGCGCAGCTCCTCCCGGCCGGCGCCCATCGGCCCGGAACCCCGCGTCCGACACCAGCTCCAGCCCCGCCATGCCGCCGCTGCCCCGGTGCCGCTCCCGGTGCCGATCCTGCTCCCGGCGCCGCGTGAGGGGCCGGACTACGACTCCGGCGTGCACCGGCGCGCGGGCTTTGGCGCCAGTGCGCTCCCGTGAGGGGCCGGACTACAACTCCCGGCGTGCACCGCGCGCGGCCTGTGCTGCGACTGCGCCCCGTGAGGGCCGGACTACAACTCCCGGCGTGCACCGCGCGCGGCCTGTGCTGCGACTGCGCTCCGTGAGGGGCCGGACTACAACTCCCGGCGTGCACCGCGCGCGGCCTCATGCTACGACTGCGCTCCGTGAGGCCGGACTGCAACTCCCGGCGTACCGCGCGCGGCCTGTGCTCGCGACTGCGCTCCGTGAGGGGCTGGACAGCAACTCCCGGCGTGCACCGCGCGAATCGCCCGCCAATGGGAGGCACCGCCCTTGAAGTAATCGCACGTCAGGCCACGCTCCAAATCCGCCACGGCAGGGCCGCGCCGGCGTCAAGGCCACGCCCCTCGCGCAGAGGCCACGCCCCCAAACAGAGCCCCGCCCCTCGGCCGGTTGGCGGCGGCGGCACCGAGCGGGACCGAGCGGGACGGGAGCGCCGCCAGGACCCGCCTCGGCACGGCCGAGCCTTGCCGCGAGCAGCACCGACCCTCCTCGGGACAGCGCCGAACCTCTCCCGCAAGCAGCGCCGAACTTTCCTGAACTGCGCCGACTTCCTTCCCGGGCCAGCGCCAGGGGCACCGAGCCGTGCCCGGGCCGTTCCGGCGCCGCTAGCGCTGACCGGACACCGCTGACCGCTGTCCCGACCTTGTGCCAGGCCGTGCCGGGCACCTGAGCTGCCTCCCTGGTCCTCCGGTGCCTTTCCCTTCTCCTGTTCCCGGTCCCGCTCCTCGTCTCGGTCCTGGTCCCGTTCCTTCCCTGTCCCGTTCCGCTCTCGGTGCCGCTCCTGCTCCCGGTCCGTGCCCGCGGTTCGCTCCCGGTCACTCCGCTCCCGTTCCCGGTCACCTCCGCTCCCGTTCCCCTCGGTCCCTCGGTCCCGCTCCCGTTCCCGGTTCGTGCCCGCAGTTCGTTCCCGGTCCCTCCGCCCCGTTCCTCGCTCCCGGTTCCGTTCCGTTCCCGCTCCCGTTCCCGGTCCCGGTTCTGCTCCCGTTCCCGGTCCGTGCCCGCGGTTCGCTCCCGGTCCCTCCGTTCCCGCTCCCGTTCCCGCCCCCGTTCCCGGTGCCGTTCCCGCTCCCGTTCCTTCCGCTCCTGTTCCCGTTCCTGTTCTCGCTCCCGTGCCGTTCCGTTCCCGTTCCCGTTCCTGTTCCTCTCCCGTTCCTGCCCTGTTCCCGCTCCGTTCCTGCCCCGGTGCCGGTGCCGCTCGGTGCCGCTCCCGGTGCCTGGCTCCCGGTCCCGCTCCCGTTCCCGGTCCCGTTCTCGCTCCCCGTCCCTCTCCGGTGCCGTTCCCGCCCCGGTGCCATGGCCGCCCCGCTCGCCCCCTCGGGGTTCCAGTTCGCCATCGACCGCGGCGGGACCTTCACGGACGTGTTCGCGCGCTGCCCCGGCGGCCGCGAGCGCGTGCTCAAGCTGCTCTCCGAGGATCCTGCGTACCGGGACGCGCCCACCGAGGGCATCCGCCGCATCCTGCAGGAGGTGCGAGCCCCGGGGCGCCGGGACCGAGCAGGGACCACCGGGGACCGAGCGAGGACCACGGGGATAGAGCGGGACAGAGGGACAGAGGGACCGAGCGGGACAGAGCGGGACAGAGCGGGACCTCGGGACAGAGCGGGGACCACCGGGAGATAGAGCGGATAGAGCGGGACAGAGAGGGACAGAGGGACAGAGAGGACAGAGGGACAGAGGGGACAGAGAGGGGACAGAGGGGACAGAGAGGGACAGAGGGGACAGAGGAGACAGAGAGGGGACAGAGGGACAGAGGGACAGAGAGGGACAGAGAGGGGACAGAGGGACAGAGAGGGACAGAGAGGGACAGAGAGACAGGGACAGAGAGGGACAGAGAGGGACAGAGAGGGACAGAGAGGGACAGAGGAGGGACAGAGAGGGACAGAGGGGACAGAGAGGGGACAGAGGGACAGAGAGGAGAGAGGGACAGAGAGGGACAGAGAGGGACAGAGGACAGAGAGGGACAGAGAGGGACAGAGGACAGAGAGGGACAGAGAGGGACAGAGGACAGAGGGACAGAGAGGGACAGAGAGAGGGACAGAGAGGACAGAGGACAGAGAGGGACAGAGAGGGACAGAGAGGGAGAGAGGGACAGAGGGACAGAGGGACAGAGAGGGACAGAGAGGGACAGAGGGACAGAGAGGGGACAGAGAGGGACAAGAGGGACAGAGAGGACAGAGCGACAGAGCGGAACCAGGGGATAGAGTGGGACAGAAGAGAGGACAGAGAGGAACAGAGGGACAGAGAGGGACGAGAGAGGGACAGGGGGACAGAGGGACAGAGAGGGACAGAGGGACAGAGAGGGACAGAGGGACAGAGAGGGACAGAGGGACCGAGAGGACAGAGAGGGACAGAGGGACAGAGAGGGACAGAGAGGGACAGAGAGGGACAGAGGACCGAGGGGACAGAGAGGGACAGAGAGGGACAGAGAGGGACAGAGAGAGGGACAGAGGGGAGAGAGGGACAGAGGGACAGAGAGGGACAGAGGGACAGAGAGGGACAGAGAGGGACAGAGAGGGACAGAGAGGGGACAGAGAGGGACAAAGGGACAGAGAGGGACAGAGGGACAGAGAGAGAGAGAGGGGACAGAGAGACAGAGGGACAGAGAGGACAGAAGAGGGGACAGAGAGGACAGAGAGGGACAGAGGACAGAGGGACAGAGGACAGAGAGGGACAGAGGGACAGAGAGGGACAGAGAGGAGACAGAGAGGGACAGAGAGGGACAGAGGACAGGGACAGAGGGGACAGAGGGACAGAGAGGGGACAGAGAGACAGAGGACAGAGAGGAACAGAGGAGGACAGAGGGACAGAGAGGGACAGAGGGGACAGAGGGACAGAGAGGGGACAGAGAGGGACAGAGAGGGGACAGAGAGGGGACACAGAGGGACAGAGGGACAGAGAGGGACAGAGGACAGAGGGACAGAGAGGGGACAGAGGGACAGGGGACAGAGGGACAGAGGGGACAGGGGGACAGAGAGGGGACAGAGCAGGGACCCCAGGAACTCAGCAGGACCCCAGGAGCCCCCAGGAACCGACGGAATCCCACCCCAAGTGCCTCTCCCAGGGACCCCGTGAAAACCTGGAATCCCGAGGACCCCCAGAGACCCCAGGCCCTCTGAGCCGCCTCGGCCCAGCCTTCGGCCAGCTGGGTTCCCAAACGGGTCTGGGGTCCATAAACGGGTCTGGGGTTCCCAAATGGTCTGGGGTCCCCAAATGGGTCTGGGGTCCTGGGGCTCAGTTTTGAGGGTCCCACAGGGCTGGGGTGCC
>JAKWBO010000548.1:0-38810 GCA_034336685.1 Luscinia luscinia
TGACCACACCACTGACCACGTCCCCAAAGACCTCTCACCCAACTGACCACACCCCCAAATTATATCAATGACGTCATCTCGTTGACCACACCCACTGACCACACCCCCAAAGACCTCACACGCAGCTGACCACACCCAACTGACCACACCCACGGACCACACCCTACTGACCACACCCCACTGACCACCCCCACTGACCACAACCACTGACCACACCCCACTGACCACACCCACTGACCACACTCTGCTGACCATACCCCCCCAATGACCATACCCACTGACCACACCCACTGACCATACCCCCACTGACCACACCTGCTGACAACACCCCGCTGACCACACCCCGCTGACCACACCCCACTGACCACACCCAACGCCGCCATTGCTCCACCACCATTTATTGCTCCTGGGCTGGACACGACACCCCCTGCACCTCTGTGGCCACTCAGCGGCCAGTGGTCACTCAGTGGTCACTGGGTGGTCACTCAGAGGTCACTCAGTGATCACCCAGGGTTTACTGGGTGGTCACTGGGTGGTCACTCAGGGTTTACTGGGTGGTCACTCAGTGGTCATTAAGGGTTTATTGGGTGGTCACTGGGTGGTCACTCAGCAGTCAGTCGTCACTGGTCACTCAGTGGTCACTCAGTGATCACTCAGGGTTTATTGGGTGGTCACTGAGTGGTCACTCAGTGGTACTGGTCACTCAGGGGTCACTCAGTGATCACTCAGCAGTCAGTGGGTGATCACTCAGTTGTCACTTGGTTTATTGGGTGGTCACTCAGCTCAGTGGTCACTCAGTGGTCACTCAGGGTTTGCTGGGTGGTCACTGAGCGGTCACTGGAGTGGTCAGTGGTCACTCACTGGTCACTCGGTGGTCACTCAGGGTTTATTGAGCGGTCACTGGGTGGTCACTGGGCTGTTACTGGCCACTCAGTGATCACTCAGGTTTTACTGGGTGGTCACTCAGTGGTCACTGGGTGGTCAGTGGTCACTCAGTGGTCACTCAGGGTTTATTGGCGGTCACTGGGCGGTCACTGGGGTCACTCCCGGGGTCGGTGCACCATGACCTCTCCCCAGCGCCTCCAGCACCTCCCCGTTTGTAGTCGCCGGTCGCCGTCGATCTGGCTCAGGCCCTGCTCCTCCACCACCCACAGCTGGCAGCTCGTCTCGGTGATGAGCCGCAGCGTCATGGCTGACCACGATCACCGCTGTGACGTCACCCCGCTCAGTGACGTCACCGCCAGGCCCCGCCCACCCCAGCCGGGCCCCACCCACCCCAGCCCCACTCACCCACCCCTCGCCCGGCCCGGCCCACGCCACCCCCGGCCCCGCCCACCCTGCCCTGCCCGCCCCACCCAGCCAGGCCCCGCCCACCTCAGCCAGGCCCCGCCCACCCGGCCCGGCCCCACCTCCTTTGTACTCGTTGATGGCGTCGGCCAGCTGGGCCGATGGACTCGATGTCCAGGTTGTTGGTGGGCTCGTCCTGAGGGGTCAAGGGTCACCCAGGCGTGGGTACGGCCGGGTGGACATTCCCGAGTGACCACGCCCCTTTCAGAGCGGCCACGCCCCTTTCAGAGTGGCCACGCCCTTTCAGGGTGGCCACGCCCTTTCAGGGTGGCTACGCCCCTTTCAGTGGCCACGCTTCTCCCCATGACCACACCCAGGGCTCTGACCAGGAGGTGACCATTGGCTTTGAAGGGGTCAAGAGGTCACTCAGGTGAGGTCACACCTGGGATGGACATTCCTGGAGTGGCCACGCCCCTCCCAGAGTGGTCACGCCCCCAGGCCACGCCCAGGGCTGTGACCAAGGTGAGGTCACTCAGGTGTGGTCACACCTGGCCCCGCCCCGCCCAGGCCCCGCCTCACCAGGATCAGCACGTCCGGCTCCCGGCAGGACAGTTCGGCAAACACGACCAGCGCCTTCTGCCCACCTGCAAAGGGGCGGGGCTTAGCGCCGGGCCACGCCCACCGAGCGCTGACTGGCAGCTGTGGCTGTCACTCAAACATAGCCACGCCCACCCAGCACTGACTGGCAGCTGTGGCTGTCACTCAAACATAGCCACACCCACTGAGCGCTAATTGGCTGCTGTGGCTGTCACTCAAACACAGCCACGCCCACTGAGCGCTAATTGGCTGCTGTGGCTGTCACTCAAACACAGCCACGCCCACTGAGTGCTAATTGGCTGCTGTGGCTGTCACTCAAACACAGCCACGCCCACTGAGCACTGATTGGCTGCTGCGGCTGTCACTCAAACACAGCCACGCCCACTGAGCACTGATTGGCTGCTGCGGCTGTTACTCAGACACAGCCACGCCCACTTCTGTGTCTGGGTAAAGCCCTGCCCCCACAGAGACTCCACCTCCTTGTTTAGCCCCACCCCTTCCCACCTGTCAATCATCATACTGGCCACGCCCTTCTCCATGAAGCCACGCCCTTTACTTAAAGGGCCAGCACACCCTAAATCCTCAATATGGAACAGCCCCTCCCTTTCAGTAGCCACAGCCTCCCTGGTGATAGCCACACCCTCTGGATGGAAACCACACCCCTCCAGGTGGTGTCCACGCCCTCCCTGGGGTAACCACTCCCTTCCAGATCATAGCCACACCCCCTAAGCACTGGCCACACCCCTGAGCACTGGCCACGCTCCTAGACAGTAGCTAGTCTCTAAACAGTAGCCATGCCTCCCAGATCATAGCCACGCTCCCTAGACACTAGCCACGCCTCCTAGCCACTGGCCACGCCCCAGACAGCAGCCACGCCCACCCATGAGCTAGCCACGCCTTGTGTGCCACACCCACCCCCCAGAAGCAGCTAGCCACGCCCTCCCGCACATTAGCCCTGCCCCAGCGGTGGTCCCGCCCACCCGAGAGCTTGGCGATCTGCAGGGTGTGGGCGTGGCCCTCGAGGCCGAAGCGGCCGAGGCAGCGCCGCGCCCTGGTGGGGGCAGGCTGAAGCTGCGCTGCAGGAACTTCGGCCGCCGTCTCCTCCATGCGCAGCTGCTCGGCCGCCTGCTGGTTAAAGAACCCCACCTTCTGCGGGGGGGAGGGGAAAGGGCGGGTCAGACACACCATCCCAGAGCGCAACCATGCCGGCCACACCCCACCCCAGAGGCCACACCCATCCCCACTGCTGGTTAAAGAACCCCACCTTCTGCGGGGGGAGGGGAAGGGGCGGGTCAGACACGCCCACCCCAGAGCGGCCACACCACCCCAGAGCGGCCACACCCACCCCAAACCGGCCACACCCACCCATCCCCCCACTGCTGGTTAAAGAACCCCACCTTCCTGCGGGGGGAAAGGGCGGGTCAGGCGCCCACCCCAGAGCGGCCACACCCACCCCAGAGCAGCCACACCCACCCCAAACCGGCCACTCCACCCATCCCCCACTGCTGGTTAAAGAACCCCACCTTCTGCGGGGGAGGGAAGGGGCGGGGTCAGCCACGCCCACCCCAGAGCGGCCACACCCATCCCTGACCGGCCACACCCACCCCTGAGCGGCCACACCCACCCGAAACCGGCCACTCCCACCCATCCCCCACTGCTGGTTAATGAACCCCACCTTCTGCACGGGGGGGGGAGGGAAAGGGCAGTTAGCCACACCCACCCCAAACCGGCCACACCCACCCCAAACCGGCTACACGCACCCATCCCCCACTGCTGGTTAAAGAACCCCACCTTCTGGGGGGGGGGGGAGGGAAAAGGGCGGGGTCAGCCACACCCGGCCTCACCTGAGCGGCCACACCCACCCCAAAACAGCCACACCCATCCCTGACCGACCACACCCACCCCAAAACAGCCACACCCATCCGAAACCAGCCACACCCATCCCCCACTGCTGGTTAAAGAACCCCACCTTCTGCAGGGGGGGAGGGGGAAAAGGGCGGGGTCAGCCACGCCCACCGCAAACCGGCCACACCCACCCCAGAGCGGCCACACCCACCCCAGATTAACCACACCCATCCCACATCGGCCACACCCACCCCTGAGCAGCCACACCCATCCCACAGCGGCCACACCCACCCCAGAGCGGCCACACCCACCCCTGAGCAGCCACACCCATCCCTGACCGGCCACACCCACCCCAAATTTGCCACGCCCACCCCCCCAAATTTCGATGCTGAACGTGCTCCAGATGAGGCCACGCCCACTTGGGGGCTCCACCCATTAGGCCACGCCTCCCTTCTGGCTACGCCCTTTGGGTGTTTGTTTGCCACGCCCTCAATGACCACACCCATTTAGGCCACACCCCTTATAGCCACACCCATTTAAGCCCCACCCCATGTGCTGAGGTCACGCCCACCCTGCCTCGCCCCTCTGGCCCCGCCCCCTCTGGCCCCGCCCCTTTACCAGCCGATGGTTCCTCCTCATCTGCCCCCGGAGCTGCGGAGGAATCGGGCAGGAAAGGGTTAAAAAAACCCCAAATTTTGGGGCTCTGCCGATTTTTGGGGTCCTGTCCCGTTTTTTGGGGGGTGTCCAGTTTTGGGGGAATTTTTCCCTCCCGTTTTTTGGGATTTCCTCCCATTCTTGGAAATTTCCCTTCTCGTTTTTGGGTTTTCTTCCCCAATTTTAAAGTTCCTCCCCCAGTTTTTCAGGATCTTTTCTTTTTTTTTGGGATTTCTCCACCTCCCAGTTTTGGGGTTCCTCTCCCCATTTTTGGGGTCCTTTTCCCCGTTTTTGGGATCCCTCCCCCCCCATCTTTGAGGATTTTGGGACATTTTGGATCCATTTCTGGGAATTCCCCTCCCCAAATTTTTGGGGATTTTTCTCCTCTCACTATTTCAGATTTCCCCCCCATTTTCGGGGTCCCTCTCCCCATTTTTGGGGTCCCTTTCCCATTTCCAGGGTCTCTGATCCCATTTTTGGGGTCCCTGATTCCATTTTTGGGGTCCCTGATCCCCTTTTCGGGGTCCTCCATCCCATTTTTGGGGTTCCTGATCCCATTTTGGGGTCCCTGATCCCATTTTCAGGGTCCCTTTCCCATTTTTGGGGTTCCTCCCCATTTTTTGTGTCCTTCTCCCCATTTTTGGGCTCCTTTCCAATTTTCGGGTTCCCTGATCCCATTTTTTGGGGTCTCTGATCCTGTTTTTGGTGTCCTTGATCCCATTTCTGGGGGTTCCTGATCCCATTTTCGGGGTCCCTGATCCCATTTTCGAGGTCTCTGATCCCATTTTTGGGTCCCTCTCCCCATTTTCGGGGTCCCCAGTCCCATTTTTGCATTCCCCAATCCCGTTTTTAGGGTCCCCAATCCCATTTTCGGGGTCCCCGATCCCGTTTTTCGGGTCCCCAGTCCCATTTTCGGGGTCCCTGATCCCGTTTTTGAGGTCCCTGATCCCGTTTCCGGGATCCCTCTCCCCATTTTCGGGGTCCCCGATCCCGTTTTTGGGGTCCCCAGTCCCATTTTCAGGTCCCTGATCCCTGTCATTTTTCTAGTCCCTGACTCCATACCGGTGTCAGGGCCCCGGTCAGCAGCTGCAGCAGGGTGCTCTTCCCGACCCCGTTGGGGCCCACGATGCAAACTGGGAAATTTGGGGAGAAAATTGGGGGGACCCCAAATTACAACGGGATCCCCCCGACCCCTCCAGAGGGATTTTGGGGCCATTCCAAAGATTTTTGGGGTCCCACCTCGGGATTCCATGTCGATCCCAAAATCCAGGTTCTTGAACAGCAGCTCCTGGCCCTCGTAGCCGAAATCCACGCCTGGAATTTGGGGGGAATTTGGGAATTTTTGGGGGAATTTGCGATTTTGGGGGAGTGGGAAAAAGCCCAGAATTCAACTTGAGGCCTCAATTCCCCCCCAGGACCCCAAATTCCAACTCAAAACCCCCAAAATTCATCTTGAGACCCCTAAAACCCAAACTGGCCTCCCAGAATCCAACTGAAAACCCCCCAAAATCTCCCCAAAATCCCAAAACCTCCCAAAATCCCAAAACCTCCCAACTCCCCGACCCAAAATCCCCATTTTCCCAAAAATTCTTTTTTTCCAAAAATCCCCATTTTTCTCCCCCATTCCCATTTTTTCCACAAATCCTATTTCCCTGCCCCCAAGAATCCCCAATTTTTTCCCCAAAATTCATTTTCCTCCCAAAATCCTGAAGTTTTTCCCCCAAATCCCAGTTTTCCCCGAAAATTCCATTTTCACCCAAAATCCAGGGACTTTCTCCCCAAAATTCTTTGTTTCCCCAAATCCCTGGTTTTTCCCCCAAAATTCCATTTTTCCCCTTTAATCTCTGTTTCCCCCCCAAAAAATCCCATTTTTTCTCCTCAAATTCCTATTTTTCCTCTCAAAATCCCATTTTTCCCCCAAACCCCATTTTACCCCCAAATCTCAGTCCCTTTTCCCCAAAATTCATTTTTTCCCCCAAAATCTTGCCATTTTTTTCCCCAAACCCCATTATTTTTCCTCAAATCCCATTTTTCTCCCCCAAAACCCATTTTCTCCCTCCAAAATCTCATTTTTTCTCTCCAAAATCCCCATTTTTCCCCCAAAATCTCATGTTTTCCCCCCAAAACCCTCGGTTTTTCCCCAAAAATTTCATTTCTCCCTCTCCAATCCCTTTTTTCCCCAAAAATTTAATTTTTCCCCCAGCCCGGTGCTGACCGTGCAGGCCGAGGCTGGGGGCTCAGGGGCGGGTTGGGGAAAGGTGAAGCGCCGCGGAATATTCCCGGGAGGATTTTTCCCCAAAATCCAATTTATCTCCCAAAATCCCCATTTTCCCCCAAATCCCATTTTCCCCCAAAAATCCAATTTTCCCCCAAAATCTTATTTTCTCCCTCCAAATCTCACATTTTCCCCCAAAATCCCATATTTTTTCCCCAAAAACTCATTTTTCCCCCAAAAACCGCGTTTTTTCCTCAAAATTCATTTTTCACCCCAAAACCCCCAGATTTTTTCCCCAAATTTTTCCTCCCCCAGCCCGGTGCTGACCGTGCAGGCCGAGGATGGGGGGGGGCTCAAGAAGGCGGGTTGGGAAGGTGAAGCGCCACGGAATATTCCGGGAGGATTTTCCCCAAACCCAATTTATCTCCCAAAATCCATTTTCTCCCCAAAATCAATTTATCTCCCCAAAATCCCCATTTTCCCCCAAATCCCATTTTCCCCCAAAAAATCCCATTTCTTCCCCAAAAATCCCATTTTCCCCCAAAATCCTGTATTTTTTCCCCAAAATTCACTTTTTTCCTCCAAAAAACCGCGTTTTTTTCCCCAAAAATTCATTTTTTCACCCCAAAACCCCCAGATTTTTTCCCCAAATTTTCCCCTGCCCCAAACCGGTGCTGACCGTGCAGGCCGAGGATGGGGGGCTCAGGGGGGCGGGTTGGGGAAGGTGAAGCGCACGGAATATTCCGGGAGGATTTTTCCCAAAATCCAATTTATCCCCCAAAATCCCATTTTCCCCCAAATCCCATTTTCCCCCCAAAAAAATCCCATTTTTCCCCCAAAATCTTATTTTCTCCCTCCAAATCTCACATTTTCCCCCAAAATCCCATATTTTTTCCCCAAAATTCATTTTTTCCCCCCAAAAACCACGGTTTTTCCCCAAAAATTCATTTTTTCACCCCAAAACCCCCAGATTTTTCCCCCCAGATTTTTTTCCCCCCCAAACCCGGTGCTGACCGTGCAGGCCGAGGATGGGGGGCTCAGGGGAGCGGGTTGAGGAAGGTGAAGCGCAAGGAATATTCCCGGGAGGATTTTTCCCCAAAATCAATTTATCTCCCCAAAATCCAATTTATCTCCCCAAAATCCCAATTTTCTCCCCAAATCCCATTTTCCCCCAAAAAACCCCATTTTTCCCCAAAAAATCCTCCATTTTTCCCCCAAAATCCTATATTTTTTCCCCAAAAAACTCATTTTTCCCCCCAAAAACCCGTGGTTTTTTCCCCAAAAATTCATTTTTTCACCCCAAAACCCCCAGATTTTTTCCCCCAGATTTTTTCCCCCCCCAAACCCGGTGCTGACCGTGCAGGCCGAGGATGGGGGGGCTCAGGGGGGGCGGGTTGGGGAAGGTGAAGCGCACGGAATATTCCCGGGGGCGCCGCAGCAGCTCGGGCGCCTCGGCCGAGCCCTCGTCGGGCGCGCGGCGCCGGCACTTCTGCTGCTTCCGGGTCAGCGCCTCCTTCGTCTGCTTCTCCTGCACGGTCCGGGGGAAATTCGGGAATTTCGGGAATTTCGGGGCTCGGAGGAACCAGAAATTGGGGTTTGGGGGGGTGAAATTCCATTTTTGGGGTTCTCGGGATTGAATCCGATGCAGGTGCTGGCACCGAATCTCAGAGTTCTGGGTTTGGATCCTGGGGGATTTTGGGATGAAATTCCAGGGATTTTGGGTTCAAATCCCAGGAATTTTGGGGATGTAATCCCAGGGATTTTGGGGATGTAATCCCAGGGATTTTGGGGATAAAATTCCAGGAATTTTAGGTTCAAGTCCCAGGAATTTTGGGGATGAAAACCCAGGGATTTTGGGGATGAAATCCCAGGGATTTTAGGGATAAAATTCCAGGGATTTTGGGTTCAAATCCCAGGGATTTTGGGGATAAAATTCCAGGAATTTTGGGGATGAAATCCCAGGAATTTTGGGTTCAAATCCCAGGAATTTTGGGGATGAAGTCCCAGGGATTTTGGGGATGAAATCCCAGGGATTTATGGCCACAAATCTCAGATTTTTGGGTTCGGATCCTGCGGGGTTTTGGGATGAAATCCCAGGGATTTTGGGGATGAAATTCCAGGGATTTTGGGGATAAAATTCCAGGGATTTTAGGTTCAAATCCCAGGAATTTTGGGGATGAAATTCCAGGGATTTTGGGGATGAAGTCCCAGGGATTTATGGCCACAAATCTCAGATTTTTGAGTTCGGATCCTGGGGGTTTTTGGACTCAAATCCCAGGGATTTTGGGGATGAAAACCCAGGAATTTTGGGTTCAAATCCCAGGAATTTTGGGGATGAAATCCCAGGGATTTATGGCCACAAATCTCAGATTTTTGGGTTCAGATCCTGAGTGGTTTTGGACTCAAATTTCAGGGATTTTTGGGCTGGAAGTCCAGAGATTTGGGGGTTCAAATCCCAGGGATTTTGGGGATAAAATTCCAGGAATTTTTGGGTTCAAATCCCAGGGATTTTGGGGATGAAATTCCAGGAATTTTGGGTTCAAATCCCAGGGATTTGAGGGTTCCTATCCTGGAGATTTTGGGGTTTCAGATCTTGGGGATCTGAGCTTAAATTTCAGCGATTTTGGGCTCAAATTCCAGAGATTTTGGGCTGAAATTCCAGAGATTTTGGAGCTCAAATCCCAGGGATTTTAGGGTTTAAATCCCAAGGATTTTGGGGCCCAAGTCCTGGGGATTTTCAAGTTCAGATCCTGGGGGTTTTTGGGATGAAATTCCAGGGATTTTGGACAGAAATTCCAGAGATTTTTGGGCTCGAATTCCAAGAATTTTGGAACTCAAATCCCAGAAATTTTGGACTCACATTCCAGGTATTTTGAGGCTCAGATCCTGGAAATTTCAGGGCCAAGATCCCAGGGATTTTTGAACTCAAATTCCAAGGATTTTGGGCTGAAATTCCAGGGATTTTGGGCTGAAATTCCAGGGATTTTGGGGTTCAGGTCCTGAAAATTTTGGGTTCCAGGTCTTGAGGATCTGAGCTCTGATTCCAGACACTTTGGGGTTTAAATCCCAGGGAATTTTGAGCTCAAATTCCAAGAATTTTGGAGCTCAAATCCCAGAGATTTTGGGCTTAAACTCCAGGAATTTTGGGATTTAAATCCTGGAGATTTTGGGGCTGAAATTTCAGGAATTTTTAGGCTCAAATCCCAGAGATTTTAAGTAAAAAATTCCAGGAGTTTTTGGGCTCAAATCCCAAGATTTTGGTGCTCAGATTCCAAGAATTTTGGGGTTCAAATTCCAAGGATTTCGGGGTTAAAGTCTCAGGGATTTTGGGGATGAAATCCCAGGAATTTTGGGCTCAGATCCCAGAAATTTTAGGATTTTTGGGATTTTTTGGGTTTTTGGGAACCCCTCACCGCCTGCTTGGTGGATTTTCCCCCGGCCTTGAGATCCCGAAGTTTCTTCTCCTGTTTCTCGAATTGTTTCAGCAGCTCCTTCTGCTTCTGCTGGTACATCTTCTTAAAGGTCACTGCACAATCCCAAATTCCCACAATTTGCACAATTCCCAAAAATTCAAGCTCAGTTCCTGCTCCCTCCCTCCTTTATTCCAAATTTTTCCCCATTTTTCCCCAATTTTCCCCTTTTTTCCCCCCAATTTCTCCCATTTTTCCCCAATTTTTGCCCATTTCCCCCCGTTTTTCCCCTTTTTTCCCAATTTCCCCATTTTTTTCCCCCAAAACTCCACTGAATCCAGGTGGATGAGCTCCCATTCCCCAGTTTTTGCCAATTTTTCTTCAGTTTTTTGCAAATTTTTACCCTTTTTTTTGTATTTTTCTGATTTTTTCCTTTTTTTCCCTTTTTTTGCATTTTCCCGTTTTCCCCCAAAACCTCACTGTACCCAGGAGGATGAGCTCCCAATTTCCCATTTCCCCATTTTTCCCCCATTTTTTCAGTTTTTTCGCAATTTTTTTCACTTTTTTTTATATTTTTTCCCATTTTTCCCACTTTTCCCGTTTTCCCAGTTTTTCCCCCCAAATCTCACTGTAGTTCCCCCGGTAGTAGTGCAGTTTTTGGGAGTCCAGGTGGATCAGCTCCAATTACCCCATTTTTTCCCCATTTTTTCCCCTGTTTTTTCCCCGGTTTTCCCCATTTTTTGTATTTTTTCCCATTTTTCCCATTTTTCCGTTTTCCCGGTTTTTCCCCCAAATCTCACTGTAGTTGCCCCGGTAGTAGTGCAGTTTTTGGGAGTCCAGGTGGATCAGCTCCCATTTCCTCATTTTTTTCCCATTTTTTCCCATTTTTCCCGGTTTTTTCCCGTTTTTTCCCGTTTTTCCCATTTTCCCATTTTCCCGATTTCCGGTTTTCCCCCAAATCTCACTGTAGTTCCCCGGTAGTAGTGCAGTTTTGGGAGTCCAGGTGGATCAGCTCCCATTTCCCATTTTTTCCCATTTTTTCCCATTTTTTCCCCATTTTTTCCCATTTTTCCCCGTTTTTTTTCCCATTTTCCCATTTTTCCCACTTTTCCCAATTTCCGGTTTTTCCCCAAATCTCACTGTAGTTCCCCCTGTAATAATGCAGTTTTTGGGAGTCCAGGTGGATCAGCTCCCATTTCCCCATTTTTTCCCATTTTTTCCCCATTTTTTTCCCATTTTTTTTGCATTTTTTTCCCATTTTTTCCCGGTTTTTTCCCCATTTTTCATTTTTCCCATTTTCCCGATTTCCCAGTTTTCCCCCAAATCTCACTGTAGCTCCCTCTGTAATAATTCAATTTTTGGACTCCAGATGGATCAGCTCCAATTTCCCCATTTTTCCCCATTTTTTTCCCTTTTTTTTTGCATTTTTTTCCCATTTTTTCCCCGTTTTTTTTCCCGTTCTTTCCCGGTTTTTCCCATTTTTCCCATTTTTCCCAATTTCCCAGTTTTTCCCCCCAAATCTCACTGTAGTTGCCCCGGTAGTAGTGCAGTTTTTGGGAGTCCAGGTGGAGTCAGCTCCAATTTCCCCATTTTTTCCCATTTTTTTCCCATTTTTTTTGCATTTTTTCCCATTTTTCCCTGTTTTTCCCATTTTCCATTTTCCCATTTTTCCCGATTTCCGGTTTTCCCCCAAATCTCACTGTAGTTGCCCGGTAGTAGTGCAGTTTTGGGAGTCCAGATGGATCAGCTCCCATTTCCCCATTTTTCCCCATTTTTTCCCATTTTTTGCATTTTTCCCCATTTTTTCCCTGTTTTTTTTCCCATTTTTTCCCCGTTTTTTCCCATTTTTCCCATTTTTCCCAATTTCCCGGTTTTCCCCCCCAAATCTCACTGTAGCTTCCCCTGTAATAATTCAATTTTTGGACTCCTGGTGGATCAGCTCCCATTTCCACATTTTTTCCCATTTTTTCCCTTTTTTTTCCCATTTTTTCCCATTTTTTCCTCGTGTTTTTCCCCATTTTTTCCCCATTTTTTCATTTTTCCCACTTTTCCCAATTTCCAGTTTTTCCCCCCAAATCTCACTGTAGCTCCTGTAATAAATCAATTTTTGGACTCCTTGTGCATCAGATCCCATTTCCACATTTCTTCCCATTTTTCCCATTTTTTTGCATTTTTTTCCCATTTTTTCCCCATTTTTTGCCATTTTTCCCCGTTTTTTCCCGTTTTTCCCATTTTCCCATTTTTCCCATTTTTCCGATTTCCCGGTTTTCCCCCAAATCTCACTGTAGTTCCCCGGTAGTAGTGCAGTTTTGGGAGTCCAGATGGATCAACTCCCATTTCCCCATTTTTCCCATTTTTCCCATTTTTTCCCCATTTTTTCCCATTTTTCCCCGTTTTTTTCCCATTTTTCCCATTTTTCCCACTTTCCCAATTTCCCGGTTTTTCCCCCCAAATCTCACTGTAGTTCCCCCTGTAATAATGCAGTTTTTGGGAGTCCAGGTGGATCAGCTCCCATTTCCCCATTTTTTCCCATTTTTCCCATTTTTTCCCCATTTTTTCATTTTTTCCCATTTTTCCCGATTTCCCAGTTTTCCCCCAAATCTCACTGTAGCTCCCTCTGTAATAATTCAATTTTGGACTCCAGATGGATCAGCTCCAATTTCCCCATTTTTCCCATTTTTTCCCTTTTTTTTTGCATTTTCCCCCCGGTTTTTCTTTGGTTTTTTCCGTTTTTTTCCCATTTTCCCATTTTCCCAATTTCCCGGTTTTCCCCAAATCTCACTGTAGTTCCCCTGTAATAATGCAGTTTTTGGGAGTCCAGGTGGATGATGTCGGTGCAGGCGTCGTCCAGGAACCCCTGGTCGTGGGAAACCACCAGCAGCGTTTTCTTCCAGCTCTGCAGGTAACTTTGGGGAGAAAAACAGAGATTTTGGGAAAAAATGGGAATTTTGGGAAAAAGAAAAAAAATTTTGGGGGAAAAATAGAAATTTTGGGGAGAAAAACAGGGATTTGGGGAAAAAAATGGAAATTTAGGAAATAATGGGGATTTTGGGAAAAGGGAGAAAAAAGTTTTGGGGAAAAATGGGAATTCTAGGGAAAAAATAGGAATTTGAGGAAAAAATCAGTGATTTTGGGGAGAAAAATGGGAATTTTGAGGAAAAAAATGGGAATTTGGGGAGAAAAACAGGGATTTTGGGGAAAAATGAGAATTTTGAGGAAAAAATAGGAATTTTGGGGAGAAAAACAGGGATTTGGGGAAAAACTGAAATTTTGGGAAAAAAGAGAAAAAAAGTTTTTGGGGAAAAAATAAGAATTTTGGGAAAAAATGGAAATTTTGGGGGAAAATGGGAATTTGGGGAAAAAGAAATTTGGAAAAAAAAATGGATATAGGGAAAAAAGGAAAAAGTTTTGGGGGACAAATGGGAATTTTGGGAGAAAAATAGGGGTTTGAGGGGAAAAAATGGGAATTTTGGGAGCAAAAATGGGAATTTTGGGAAAAATGGGAATTTTAGAAAAACAAAAGGATTTTGGGAAAAAGAGAACAGTTTTGGGGAAAAAATGGGAATTTTGGGAGAAATAAAGAATTTTGGGAGTTACCAGAAACCTAAAATTCCTTAAAATTTGGCAAAATCCCTGAAATTCCCCCAAATCCCCCAAATCTCAAAAATTCCTCCAAAATTTCCCCAATTTCCCCAAAATTTCATCCAAAATCCCTGAAATTTCCCCAAAATTCTTCAAAATTCCTCAAAATTCCCCCAAAGTTACCAAAATTTTCCACAAGAATTCCCCCAAAAAATTTCCTCAAAATTTCTTAAAAATTCCCAAAAAACTCCCCAAAAAGATTTCCCAAAAAATTCCCAAAAATTCCCCTCAAATTCCTTAAAAATCACTGAAAATTCCCCAAAAATTAAAATAATTCCCAAAAATTCCTCCTAAAATCTCTGAAAGTTCCCCCAAAATTCCCCCCAAAATTTCCCCAAAATTCTCAAAAAATTCTCCAGAATTCCTTAAAAAACCTCCCTAAAATTCCCTAAAGTCCCTCAAAAATCCAAGAAAATTCCCCAAAATTCCCCAAAATTCTGCAAATTTCCCAAAATGCACCCAGAATTCCCAAAATTCTCCAAAAATTCCCCAAAATTCCTCAAAACCCCCCTAAAATTCCAAAAAAAATCCCCAAAATTCCCCAAAATTCCAGAAATTTCCCAAAATCCTCCCAGAATTGCCCAAAAGTTTCCGAAAAATCCCCAAAAATTCCCCAAAATTCCTCAAAATCCCCCCAGAATTCTCAAAAAATTCTCAAAAAATCCCACAAAATTCCCAAAAAATTCCACAAAACTCCCACAGAATTCCCCCAAATTTTCTAAATTTCCCCCCAAATCCCCAAAATTTCCCAAAATCCCCCGAAATGCCCCAAAATGCCCCAAAATCCCCTCACTTGTTGAGCCAGATGACGGCGTTCAGGTCCAGGTGGTTCGTGGGCTCGTCCAACATGAGCAGCGTCGGCTCCAGGAACAGAGCCCTGGAACAGGGGGACACACCTGGGATACACCTGGGATACACCTGGGAGCACCTGGGCACACCTGGGGGCACCTGGGCACACCTGGGCACACCTGAGATACACCTGGGCACACCTGGGCACACCTGGGCACACACCTGGGCACACCTGAGATACACTCCAGCACACCTGGGGACACACCTGAGATACACCTGGGCACACCTGGATACACCTGGGCACACCTGAGATACACCTGGGCACACCTGGGCACACACCTGGGCACACCTGGGCGCACCTGGGGACACCTGGGGGCGCCTGGATACACCTGAGATACACCTGAGATACACCTGGATACACCTGGGCACACCTGAGATATACCTGGACACACCTGGGCACAACTGGGACACACCTGAGATACACTTGGGCACACCTGGGAGCACCTGGGGGCACCTGGGACAGCTGAGATACACCTGGGGGCACCTGAGAGTACCTGGGCCACACCTGGGGGCACCTGAGATACACCTGGGCACAACTGGATACACCTGGGCACACACCTGGGCACACCTGGGCACACCTGGGGCGCCTGGGCACACCTGAGATACACCTGAGATACACCTGAGATACACCTGGGGACACCTGAGATACACATGAGATACACCTGGGGACACCTGAGATACACCTGAGATACACCTGAGATACACCGGCACACCTGAGCACACCTGAGCACACCTGAGCACACCTGAGATACACCTGAGATACACCTGAGATACACCGCGGCACACCTGTGCACACCTGGAGCACACCTGGGGACACCTGGATACACCTGGATACACCTGAGATACACCTGGGCACACCTGAGATACACCTGTGCACACACTTGGGCACACCTGGGCACACCTGAGATACCCTCTGAGATACACCTGGGCACACACCTGGGCACACCTGAGATACCCCTGAGATACACCTGTGCACACCTGGGCACACCTGGGCACACCTGAGATACACCTGAGATACACCTGTAGGCACCTGGGCAGACCTGAGATATACCTGGATACACGTGGGCACACCTGGGGACAGCTGAGGGTACCTGGGCACACCTGGGCACACCTAAGATACACCTGGATACACCTAGGGGCACTTGGGCACAGCTGGCTACAGCTGAATACACCTGAGATACACCTGGGCACACCTGGGGACAGCTGAGGGTACCTGGGGACACCTGGGATACACCTGGATACACCTGGGATACACCTGGAATACACCTGGATACACTTGGAGATATCTGGATACACCTGAGATACACCTGGATACACCTGGATATGCACCTGGGCACACCTGGCCAGGACCACCCTCATCTTCCAGCCCTAAAATTCCCGGCTCAGTCTCACCTGGGACTCACTCAGCCTCTTCCCAACCCCTCCTGGCCACACCCAGAGCTCACCTGAGTTCACCTGAGCCACACCCAGAGCTCACCTGAGTCACACCCAGAGCTCACCTGAGCCCCACCCAGAGCTCACCTGAGCTCACCAGCCCCTCCCAGCCCCTCCCAGCTCACCTGGGCTCACCCAGCCTGTCCCAGCTCACCTGGCCCCGCTCACCTGAGCTCACCCAGCCCCTCCCAGCCCGTCCCGCTCACCTGAGCCACACACAGAGCTCACCTGAGCCCCACCCAGAGCTCACCTGAGCTCACCAGCCTCCCAGCCCCTCCCTGCTCACCTGGGCTCACCCAGCCCGTCCCCGCTCACCTGAGCCACACCCAGAGCTCACCAGCCCCTCCCAGCCCGTCCCCGCTCACCTGGGCCCCTCCCAGCGCTCACCTGGGCTCACCCAGCCCCACCCAAACCCCACCCAGAGTTCACCTGAGCTCACCCAGCCCCACCCAAACCCCACCCAGAGCTCACCTGAGCTCACCTGAGCCCTCCCAGCGCTCACCTGGGCTCACCCAGCCCCACCCAAACCCACCCAGAGCTCACCTGAGCTCACCCAGCCCCACCCCAGCTCACCTGGGCTCACCCAGCCCCACCCAAACCCCACCCAGAGCTCACCTGAGCCCTCCCAGCGCTCACCTGGCCAGCGACACGCGCATCCTCCAGCCGCCCGAGAACTTGCGCGTGGCGCGGTTCTGCATCTCGGGGTGAAGCCCAGCCCGGCCAGGATGCGCCGCGCCCTCGCCTCCGCCGCGCTGGCTTCCGTGGCGCGCAGCTCCTCGTACACCTCCGCGGGCAGCGCCGGGGTCACGCCCTGGGGGCACACCTGGGGCGCCTGGGGTGGCTAGGGCACACCTGGGCACGGCTGGGGCGCCTGGGGGTGGCTGGGGGCACACCTGGGCACGGCTGGGGACGCCGGGGCACACCTGGAGCACGGCTGGGGCGCCTCAGGGCACCTGGGGGCGCCTGGGGCGCCTGGGGGCACCTGGGGGTGGCTGGGGGCACACCTGGGCACGGCTGGGGACACCTGGGCACACCTGGGGGCGGCAGCCTCGACCCGACCCGCCCACCTGTGCTTCGAGCCCCCCAGGTGTGGTTCAGGCCACCCAGGTGTGGTTTGAGCCCTCCAGGTGTGGCTCAGACCACCCAGGTGTGGTTTGAGCCCCCCAGGTGTGGTTTGAGCCCCCTCAGGTGTGGTTTCAGCCCCTCCAGGTGTGGGTCAGACCACCCAGGTGTGGTTTGAGCCCCCTGAGGTGTGGTTTGAGCCCCCCAGGTGTGGTTCAGACCACCCAGGTGTGGTTTGAGCCCCCCAGGTGTGGTTTGAGCCCCCAGGTGTGGTTCAGACCACCCAGGTGTGGTTTGAGCCCCCCCAGGTGTGGTTTGAGCCCCCCAGGTGTGGTTTCATTCCCCCAGGTGTGCTTCGAGCCCCCCAGGTGTGGTTCAGACCACCCAGGTGTGGTTTCATTCCCCTCAGGTGTGGTTTGAGCCCCCCAGGTGTGGCTTGAGCCCCCCAGATGTGGTTCAAGCCACCCAGGTGTGGTTTCATTCCCTCAGGTGTGGTATGAGCCCCCTCAGGTGTGATTTCCTTCCCCCAGGTGTGCCCAGGTGTCTTTCATTCCCCACAGGTGTGTTTCAGCCCCCCCAAGGTGTGTTTCATTCCCCCAGGTGTGTTTCAGATCCCCCAGGTGTGTTTCAGCCCCCCCCAGGTGTGGTTTGAGCCCCGCTCAGGTGTGATTTCATTCCCCCCAGGTGTGGTTTCAGCTCCCCCAGATGTGTTTCATTCCTCTCAGGTGTGTTTCAGACACCCCAGGTGTGGTTTGAGCCCCCCAGGTGTGATTTCATTCCCCCAGGTGTGTTTTATGACCCCCAGGTGTGTTTTTTCCCTGCCCAGGTGTGCCCAGGTGTGTTTTATGACCCCCAGGTGTGTTTTTTCCCTGCCCAGGTGTGCCCAGGTGTGTTTATGACTCCCCAGGTGCACCCAGGTGTGCCCAGGTGTATTTTATGACCCCCCAGGTGTGGTTTTCCCTGCCCAGCTGTGCCCAGGTGTGTTTTATGACCCCCCAGGTGTGTTTCTTCCCTGCCCAGGTGTGCCCAGGTGTGCCCAGGTGTGCCCAGGTGTGTTTTATGACCCCCAGGTGTGTTTCTTCCCTGCCCAGGTGTGCCCAGGTACCTTCTCCAGCCGCTCGGCCGCGCGTCGTCGCCGCTCTCCAGCAGCACCTGCAGGCGCCGCTCCTCGTCCAGGAGCCGCAGACGCTGCGTGTCAGCACGGAGCACGGCCTGGACGGCAGGTGTGTCATCGGCCATCACCTCTGGGGACAGGTGAGACAGGTAAATACAGACAGGTGAGACAGGTGAGACAGGTATAGACAGGTATAGACAGGTATAGACACATAAACACACGATGTCGGCACGGAGCACGGCCTGGACTGCAGGTGTGTCATCGGCCATCACCTCTGGGGACAGGTGAGACAGGTGAGACAAGTATAGATAAGTGAGACAGGTGAGAGAGACAGGTATAGACAGGTGAGACAGGTATAGACAGGTATAGACAGGTGAGACAGGTAAATACAGACAGGTATAGACACATAAACACACGGTGTCAGCACAGAGCACGGCCTGCACCGCAGGTGTGTCATCGGCCAGCACCTCTGCACAGGTGAGACAGGTATAGACAGGTGAGACAGGTAAATACAGACAGGTATAGACACATAAACACACGGTGTCGGCACGGAGCACGGCCTGGACAGCAGGTGTGTCATCGGCCATCACCTCTGCACAGGTGAGACAGGTAAATACAGACAGGTATAGACACATAAACACACGGTGTCAGCGCGGAGCACGGCCTGGACGGCAGGTGTGTCATCGGCCAGCACCTCTGGGGACAGGTGGGACAGGTGAGACAGGTGAGACAGGTACAGACAGGTGAGACACATAAACACACGGTGTCAGCACAGAGCACGGCCTGCACCGCAGGTGTGTCATCAGCTAAACCCTCTGACAGGTAAATACAGGTGTAACAGGTGAAACAGGAGACACACATAAATACAGGTAAATACATACAGGTGAGACAAATACACAGCAGTGTCACCAGCTAACACCTCTCACAGGTGAGACAAGTGAGACAGGTGAGACAGGTAAGCACAAATGAGACAGGTAAACACAGGTAAATACAGACAGGTAAATACAGGTGGATCATTGGCCAGCACTTCTGGAAACAGGTGAAAGACAGGTGAACTCCCAGGTGCATCCCAGGTGTGCTCAGGTGTACCCAGGTGTGCCCAGGTTTCCCAGCTGTGCCCAGGTTTCCTCAGGTGTATCCCACGTGTATCCAGCTGTGCTCAGGTGTATCCCAGGTGTGCCCAGGTGTATCCCAGGTGTGCCCAGGTGTCCCCAGGTGTGCCCAGGTGCCCCCAGGTGTATCCCAGGTGTGCCCAGGTGTATCCCAGATGTCACCAGGTTTCCCAGGTGTATCCCAGCTGTGCCCAGGTGCCCCCAGATGTCCCCAGGTGTATCCCAGCTGTGCCCTGGTGTCCCCAGGTGCCCCCAGGTGTCCCCAGGTGCCCCCAGGTGTATCCCAGGTGTGCCCAGGTGTCCCCAGGTGTCCCCAGGTGCCCCCAGGTGTCCCCAGGTGCCCCCAGGTGTATCCCAGGTGTGCCCAGGTGTATCCCAGATGTCACCAGGTTTCCCAGGTGTATCCCAGGTGTGCCCAGGTGTATCCCAGGTGTATCCCAGGTGTGCCCAGGTGTATCCCAGATGTCACCAGGTTTCCCCAGGTGTATCCCAGGTGTGCCCAGGTGTATCCCAGGTGTATCCCAGGTGTGCCCAGGTGTGCCCAGGTGAGCTCACCTTGCTCGCACAGCAGCACGTCGATGTTGGGGGGATGCTCAGGGCTCTGTTGGCGATGTGCTTCAGCAGCGTCGTCTTCCCCTTCCTGCCCAAAAATCCCCAAAATCCTGAGATGGAACCCCAAAATCCCCAAATCCCCAAACCCCGGGTTTCACCCCAAACCTCCAAAACCCCAAAACCCCCGGATTTCACCCCAAACCCCAAAATCCCAGAATTTCACCTCAAACCCCAAAACCCCTGGATTTCACTCCAAACCCCAAAATCCCATTATTTCACCCCAAACCTCCAAAATCCCAAATCCCTGTTATTTCTCCCCAAACCCCAAAATTCCCAAATTTTCCCTGAACCCCCAAAAATCCCATAATTTCATCCCAAATCCCAAAACCCCCGGATTTCCCCCCAGACCCCAAAATCCCTGGATTTCCCCCAAAACCCCCAGAACCCCAAACCCCAAAATCCCATAATTCCCTCCCAAACCCCAAAATCCCCGGATTTCCCCAAAACCCCCAGAACCCCAAACCCCAAAATTCCATAATTCTCTCCCAAACCCCCAAAATTCCTGGATTTCCCCCAAACCCCAGAACCCCAAACCCCCAAAATCCCATAATTCCTCCCAAACCCCCAAAATCCCGGATTTCACCCCAAACCCCCAGAACCCCAAACCTCCAAAATCCCACAATTTCCCCCAAAGCCCCAAAATCCCCGGATTTCCCCCAAAACCCCGCACCCGTTGGGCCCCACGAGGCCGTAGCGCCGCCCGGCCACGATGTACAGGTCGGCGTTGACGTAGAGCTCCTTGCCGTGGGCAGAGATGCTGAACTTCTCCAGCTGGGGAAGGGTTAAAAACGGGCTAGGGGCACACCTGGGCACACCTGGGTGCACCTGGGCACACCTGGGTGCACCTGGGAGCCGTCAGGGCCAGGAAAACCCCGTTTTGTGGAATGGTTTGGCCCAATACCCCCATTTTTATGAAATGGTTTGGTCCAATACCCCCTGTTCTTGTGGAATAGTTTGGTCCAATACCCCCTGTTCTTGTAGAATGGTTTTGTCCAATACCCCCTGTTCTTGTGGAATGGTTTGACTAATACCCCCGTTTTTATGAAATGGTTTTGTCCAATACCCCCCTGTTCTTGTGGAATAGTTTGGTCCAATACCCTCCCATTTCTGTGCAATGGTTTTGTCCAATACCCCCTGTTCTTGTAGAATGGTTGGGTCCAATCCCCCTATTTTTATGAAATGGTTTGGTCCAATACCCTCCCATTGCTGTGCAATGGTTTTGTCCAATACCCCCCCTGTTCTCGTGGAATGGTTTGGTCCAACATCCCTATTTTTGTAGAATGGTTTGATCCAACAACTCCCCATTTTTCTGGAATGGTTTGGTCCGGTTCTCCCCCATTTTTGGTACTTCTCCCCCCATTTTTCCCTGGAAATGGAATGTCCTGACTCCCCCATTTCTTGCAATGGTGCATTCCAGTTCCCCTCATTTCCCAGGATAATGGTGCAACCCCATGGAAGTGGAAGCTCCTATTTCTCTAATGGGGGAGGGGACAGGTGATACCAACCCACGCTGTGGGGGGGGGGGGAATTAAGAGAGATTTTGGGGAGATTTTGGGAGGTTTTGAGGTTCCCAAAGTGGATTTGGAGGTCCCCAGGTGGGTTTTGGGGTTCCCAGGTGAGTTTAGGGTTCCCCAGGTGGATTTTGGGTCCCCAGGTATACTTGGTGTCCCCATGTGCATTTTTGCCTCCCCAGGCGCATTTCAGGGTTCCCCAGGTGAATCTGGGGTCCTCCAGGTGCGTTCAGGTTTCCCCAGGTGTATTTTGGTGTCCCCCAGGTGTATTTTGGGCCCCCAGGTGCATTTTGGCCTCCCCAGCTGTATTTGGTGTCCCCAGGTGCGTTTTGGGTTCCCCAGGTGTATTTTGGTGTCCCCCAGGTGTATTTTGGGCCCCCCAGGTGCATTTTTGGGTCCCCCAGGTGCACTTCTGGGCCCCCCCAGGTGTATTTTGGGTATCCCAGATGTACTTGGTGTCTCCCAAGTGCATTTGGTGTTCCCCAGGTGTGTTTTGGGTCCCCAGGTGAGTTTCTGGGCCCCCCAGGTGCATTTGGTAACCCCCAGGTGCACTTTTGGGTCCCCCAGGTGAGTTTCTGGGCCCCCCAGGTGTATTTTGAGCCCCCAGGTGTATTTTGGGCCCCCAGGTTCATTTTACCCCCCAGGTGCATTTGGTGTCCCCCAGGTGCATTTTTGGCCTCCCCCAGAGGCGCATTTCAGGGTTCCCCAGGTGCGTTTTTGGGTCCCCCAGGTGAGTTTCTGGGCCCCCCAGGTGTATTTTGGGTTCCCCAGGTGTATTTGGTGTCCCCCAGGTGTATTTTGGGCCCGCAGGTGTGCTGGGGCTCACCTTGATGTCGGAGGCGTTCTCCAGCATGGCCTGGCGCGAGGACAGCTCGGCCTGCGACACGGCCAAGTCGCCGTCCCCCGAGGCAGCGGCGGCGCATGGCGAGGCCACCTGGCGCTCGAACTCCAGCTGGGCGGGGGCCAGGGGGGGCGGGGTCAGGGGCGGGGTCAGGGGGCGGGGTCAGGGGACACCCACCATGGGACACACCCACCATGGGACACGCCCATATATGGGATGTACCATTGACAGGGACACACCCACCATGGAACACCTGACACTCGAACTCCAGCTGGGCGGGGCCAAAGGGGGCGGGGTCAGGGGGCGGGGTCAGGGGACACACCCATGTATGGGACACGCCCACCATGGGACACACCCACCATGGGCCACCTGGCGCTCGAACTCCAGCTGGGCGGGGTAGGGGCGGGGGTCAGGGGCGGGGTCAGGGGACACCCACCATGGGACACACCCACCGCGGGACACGCCCTATATATGGGATGTACCATCGACAGGGACACACCCACCATGGAACACCTGACACTCGAACTCCAGCTGGGGCGGGGGCCAAAGGGGGGGCGGGGTCAGGGGACACGCCATGTATGGGACACGCCCATGTATGGGACACACCCACCATTGACAGGGACACACCCACCATGAGCCACCTGGTGCTCGAACTCCAGCTGGGGGCGGGGGCAGGGGGCGGGGGCAGGGGGCGGGATCAGGAGGCGGGGTCAGGGGACACGCCCATGTATGGGACACGCCCATGTATGGGACGCACACACCATGGGACACGCCCATCATGGGACACGCCCATGTATGGGACACACCCACCATGGGACATGCCCATCATTGACAGGGACACGCCCATATATGGAACACCTGGCGCTTGAACTCCAGCTGGGGCGGGGCCAAGGGGGCGGGGTCAGGGACACGCCCATGTATGGGACACGCCCACCATGGGACACACCCACCATTTACAGGGACACACCCACCATGGGACACGCCCATATATGGAACACCTGGCGCTCGAACTCCAACTGGGTGTGGCCAAGGGGGCGGGGTCAGGGGACACGCCCATACATGGGACACACCCACCATTGACAGGGACACACCCACCATGAGACACGCCCATATATGGGAGTGCTCTGGGGTTAAGCCACGCCCATAATGAGACACACCCTGCATGGGACACACCCATATCTGGGAATCCTTTTGGGTTAAGCCACGCCCACCACAGGACACACCCACATATGGGAATGCTCTTGGGTTAAGCCACACCCACCATGGGACACACCCACATATGGGACACGCCCACCATGGGACACACCCACCCTGGGACACATCCATATATGGGAACACTCAGATTAAGCCACGCCCATGGCCACAATGCCCCGCCCCCAGGGCTAAGCCCCGCCCCCTCACCTGCTTCTTCATTTTTTTCTTCTCCTTTTTGCTGACTCGGGCGTCTGGCCCCGCCCTCGGCCCTGCCCCCTCCTCATCCTCCTGTGCAGGGAATCCAAAACACCCCAAAATAACCCAAAATATTCCAAAATAACCCAAAAAATATCCCCAAAGTTCTCCCAAAAAAATTCCCAAAATATCCCCAAAATCCACCAAAAAAACCCAAAGTAACACTAAAATATTCTCCAAAATATCCCCAAAAATCTTTCAAAAAAATCCCAAAATAACCCCAAAAGTCATCAAAAAAATCCAGAATAACCCCAAAATATTCCCCAAAATATCCCCAAAGTCCTTTAAAAAAATCCCCAAATAACCCCAAAAGTCATCAAAAATACCCAAAATAACCCCAAAATATTCCCCAAAATTCTTTAAAAAAAGATCTCAAAATAACCCCAAAACCCAACAAAAAAAACCCCAAAAGAACCAAAACTGCTAAAAATATCCCAAAATACAAAAACATATCCCAAAATACCACCAAATACCCTAAAATATTTCCAAAATCACCCAAATATTACCCAAAAAATGACTAAAAACCACCCCCACAATATCACTAAATATCCCAATGGAAACCCAAATATCCCAAAATACCCCAAATAACCCCAAAATATCCCAAAAATCCCCCAAAATCCCACTCACATTCTCACTCCCCTTCTGGGCTTCCTCTTCCTCCTCCTCCTCTTCCTCTTCTTCCTCTCTCAGGACTCCAAATTTGTTCTGAGAAAAATGGGGGGGAAAAATCCCAAATTTTGGGGTCTCAAAACCCTCCAAAAACCCCAAATTTTGGGGTCTCATCCGCCCCAAAGAAATCCCACAAATTCCAAAGTTTGGGGTCTCAAACTCCCCCCAAACCCCCAAATTTTGGGTTCGCAAAAACCCCCAAAACTTAAAATTTGGGGGTGGTATCCCCCACAAAACCCCCAAATTTTGGGGTCTCAAAATCCCCAGAAAACCCGAAATTTTGGACTCTTATTCTCCCCCCAGGAAATCCCAAATTTCGCTGTTGTACCCCCAAAAAAACCCGAATTTTGGGGCCTCAAAACCTAACCAAAATAAAAAAAATTAAAGTTTTAAAACACCCAAAAAAATCTGAAATTGTGGGGTCTCAAAACCCCCAAAAATCCCAAATTTTGGGGTCTCAAAACATTCCCAAAAAGTCTCATCCTTCCCCAAAAAAAATCGCAAAAATTCCAAATTTTGGGGCTTCATCCCCACCCCAAAACCCCCAAAAACCCCAATTTTGGGATCTCCCACCTCCCAAAAAAATCTGAAATTTTGGGGTCTCAAAACCCCAAACCCCCAAATTTCGGGTCTCAAAAGCTCCAAAAAACTCCAAATTTTAGGGTCTCAAAAACCCCCAAAATCCCAAATTTTGGGTCTCAAAACCCCAAAAAATCCCAAATTTTAAGTCTCAAAATCCCCAAAAATCCCAAATTTTTGGTCTCAAAAACCCCCAAAAATCCCAAATTTTGGGGTCTCAAAACCCCCCCAAAAATCCCAAATTTTTGGTCTCAAAAACCCCCAAAAATCCCAAATTTTAGGGTCTCAAAACCCCAAAAATCCCAAATTTTTCCCCCTTTACCTTTTTGCCCTTGGCCTCCTCGGAGCCTTCGGCCTCATCATCGCTGGGAGATTTCCCCTGAGAATTTTGGGGAAAAAAATCCCAAATTTGGGATATTTGGAACCCCCCAAAATAGGAGAATGTTAAAAAACCCCAAAATTCCCAAAAATGAGGAAAATGCCCCAAAATTCTTCACCTGTTTCCTCCCTTTGGGTTTCTCATTCTTGCGGTTTTTCTTCTTCTTCTCACCCTCCTCTTCCTCCTGAAAAAAATTCCCAAAATTTTTGGGTTATTCCAGGAATTTTTGGGGTTTTTTCAGGATTTTTTGGGTTTTTTTCCCAGAAATTTTGGGGATTTTTTTCCAAAGAAATTTTGGGTTTTTACAGGAATTTTGGGGTTTTTTTCCAAAGAATTTTGGGCTTTTTCCCAGAAATTTTGGGAGTTTTTCCAAGGAAATTTTGGGGCATTTTCCAGGATTTTTTGGGTTTTTTCCCAGAAATTTTGGGGATTTTTTCCAAAGAAGTTTTGGGGTTTTTTCCAGAAATTTTTGGGCTTATTCCAGGAATTTTTATCATTTTTCCCAAAAATTTTTGGAGTGTTTTTTCCAGAATTTTTTGGTGGGGTTTTTTTGTTTTGGAGGTTTTTTGTTTGTTTGTTTTTGGGTTTTTTGGGGGTTTTTTTGTTTTTGGTTTTTTGTTTTTTGTTTGTTTGTTTCTTTGTTTGTTTGGTTTTTTTGCCAGGAATTTTGGGGTTTTTCTCAGGAATTTTTGGAAGTTTTTTCCAGAGGTTTTGGGGTTTTTTCTAGGAATTTTGGATTTGGGTTTTTTTTTTCCAAGGGATTTTGGATTTTTCCCAGGGATTTTGGTTTGTTTTTTTTTTTTTGGCAGGAATTTTGGGGTTTTTCCAGGAATTTTGGGAGATTCCCCACGGATTTTGGATTTTCCACAAGAATTTTGGACTTTCCCCAGGAATTTTGGATTCCCCCAGAGACTTTTGGGTTTTTCCCCCAGGAATTTTAGTTAGTTCCAAAATTTTGGATTTCCTGCAGGAATTTTGGGTTTTTTTCCAGAAATTTTTGAATTTTCCCAGCAATTTTGGGATGGTTTTCCTCCCCACCTTGGCACTTTTCCCCTTGGATGTTTTTTTTCCTTTTTCCTCCTCTTCCTCCTCCTCTTCCTCACTCAGCTCCTGGTTCAGCGCAGCAAAAATATTCCCACCCTAAAAAAAACCAAAAAAACCCAAATTATTCCATTTTCCCCTCAATTCCACCTTCAAACCCTAAAATCTCCCAAAATTTAGAATTTTTATCAAACTTTTTTAAATTTTTCAGATAATCTTCCTCACAAATTCCTATTTTTTAGGAAATTTCTCTCAAAAATTATCAATTTTGGAAAATTTTCCTCTCAAATCCTCTTTTTTTGAACATGTTTCCTTTCAATTTCCCATTTTTTGAAGAATTCCCCTCTCCAACTCCCATTTTCTGGACAATTTGCCTCTCCAATCCCCATTTTTTGAACAATTTCCTTCTCCAATTCCCATTTTCTGGACAATTTCCCTCTCCAATTCCCATTTTTTGGTAATTTCCTTCTCCAAGTCTCATTTTTTTAATAATTCCCCTCTCCAATTCCCATTTTTTAGTCATTTCCCTCTCTAATCCCCATTTTTTCAGAATTTCTCTCTCCAACTCCCATTTTTTGGTAATTTCCCTCTCCAATCCCCATTTTTTAGGGTATTTCTTTCTCCAATTCCCATTTTCTGGACAATTTCCCTCTCCATTTCCCATTTTTTGGACAATTCCCCTCTCCAATTCCCATTTTTTCAACAATTCCCCTCTCCAGCTCCCATTTTCTGGACAATTTCCCTCTCCACTTCCCATTTTTTAGGGTATTTCCCTCCAATTCCCATTTTTTTAATAATTCCCCTCTCCAACTCCCATTTTCTGGACAATTTTCCTCTCCAACTCCCATTTTTTCAACAATTTCCCTCTCCACTTCCCATTTTCTGGACAATTCCCCTCTCCAATTCCCATTTTCTGGACAATTTCCTCTCCAACTCCCATTTTCTGGACAATTTCCCTTTCCAATCCCCATTTTTTGGTAATTTCCTTCTCCAATCCCCATTTTTTGGGGTACTTCTCTCTCCAATTCCCATTTTCTGGACAATTCCCCTCTCCATTTCCCATTTTTTGGACAATTCCCCTCTCCAATTCCCATTTTTTCAACAATTGCCCTCTCCAATTCCCATTTTTTGGTAATTTCCCTCTCCAATTTCCATTTTTTAGGGTATTTCTTTCTCCAATTCCCATTTTCTGGACAATTGCCCTCTCCAACTCCCATTTTTTGAACAATTCCACTCTCCAATTCCCATTTTTTCAACAATTCCCCTCTCCAATTCCCATTTTCTGGACAATTTCCCTCTCCAATCCCCATTTTTTAGGGTATTTCCCTCTCCACTTCCCATTTTTCCCCATTTCCCCCGCTCACCTGCCTCCTCCCTCGCTCCTCTCTCCGGCCAGCAGGAGCTGTGGGAACATCCTGGGGGTCACTCAGGGCTCCCCAAATTCCCCCTGGGCCCCCCAGATGCCACCCCTGACCTTCCTCCTCCTCCTCCTCCTGCTCGTCCTGCTCGTCCCGGACGCCAGGGCCTGGAGGCGCCCGACTCAGCTCCTGCTCCTCGTCGGGCTCGGGCCTCGTCCGTCGTCGCCAGCGCCTCCCTGCGCCGCTCGCGCCGCGCCGGCCCTGCTGAGTGCCAATCAACCGCTCTGCGGGAGCCTGATTGGCCAGCCGGGCCGGCCTGGCCCGCCCACCGCGGCCCCGCCCCTTTAGTCCCCTCCCTGTTTAAGTCTCTCCCATTTAAACCCCTCCCACAACCCCACCTGTTTAAGCTCCACCCATTTCCCCTCTCCCATAGCCCTCCCCTTTAACCTCACCCATTTAAGCCCCGCCCACAACCCCATCTTGTTTAAGCTCCCGCCCCATTTCTTCTCTCCCACAACCCCTCCCCTTTAACCCCACCCATTTAAGCCCCTCCCATTTCTTCTCTCCACAACTCCTCCCCTTAACCCCACCCATTTAAGCCCCTCCACAACCCCTGCCTTTTAAGCCCCCTTAAGCCACACCCATTAAGCCACACCCATTTTAGCCTCCCATAACCCCACCCATTTCAGCCCCTCCCATAACCCAGCCTTTAAGCCCCCTCCCTTTAAGCCCCACCCACTGAAGTCCCCACCCCTTCAACCCCACCCGTTAAAGCCCTCCCATTTCCCCCATAGCCCCACCCGTTTAAGCCCCACCCATTTCCCCATAACCCTACTCCATTTAAGCCCCTCCCACAACCCCACCCATTTAAACCCCTCCCATTTCCATCTCCCATATCCCCTCCCCTTTAACCCCACCCATTTAAGCCCTCCCACAACCCTGCCTTTTAAGCCCCCTTAAGCCACACCCATTTTAGCCCCTCCCATTTCCCTCTCTCATAACCTCCCTTAAACCCCACCCATTTAAGCCCCTCCCACAACCCCACCTGTTTAAGCCCCGCCCATTTCTTCTCTCTCCTAACCTCCCCTTTAACCCCACCCGTTTAAGCCCGCCCACAACCCCATCTGTTTCAAGCCCCGCCCATTTCTTTCTCTCCCACAACCCCTCCCTTTAACCCCACCCGTTTAAGCCCCTCCCATTTCCTTCTCCCAAAACCCTCCCCTTTAACCCCACCCATTTAAGCCCCACCCACAACCCCATCTGTTTAAGCCGCTCCATTTCTTCTCTCCCACAACCCCTCCTTTAACCCCACCCACTTAAGCCCCTCCCATTTCTCCTCTCCCACAACCCCCTTTTAAGCCTCCCTCCCCATTAAGCCCCATGCATTTAAGCCCCTCCCCTTTAGTCCCCACCCATTTAAGCCCCTCCCCTTTTAACCACATCCCTTTAGCTCCTCTCCTTTGCTCTTCACCCCCTCCTTTTAGCTCCACCCATTAACCCTACCCATTTAAGCCCCTCCCATTTCTACATCTCCCCAACCCCTCCTTTTAAGCCCCTCCCCTTTAAGCCCCACCCACTGAAGTCCCCACATGCTTTAACCCTACCCATTTAAGCCCCTCCCCTTTAAGCCACACCTATTTTAGCCCCTCCTTTAACCCCACTCCATTTAAGCCCCTCCCATTTCTCATCTCCCACAACCCCTCCTTTTAAGCCCCTCCCTTATGCTCCACCCATTTAAGCCTCCTCCCACCCCATTTAACCCCCACCCCCTGTAGCCTCTTTCTCCCTCATTAACCCCATCCTAATCAAGCCAATTAAGCTAATTAAGTTAATTAATCCTCATTAACCTGCTGGGTGGGTGGTCCTCCTTCTCGGGGGCGGGGGTTCAGCCGGCGGCGCTCTTCTCCTCCTCTGCCAACTCCTCGAAAACTGGGGAGAAATCCGAATTTTGGGAAATTTTGGGGTTTTTGGGGGATCAGGAATTTGGGAAGGGGTCAAAGGTCACTCACGGATTTTTTGCCTTTCCGGTCCTTTTGCCTTTCTTGACCGGTTGGTCTGGGGAGGATAAAAGGGTTTAAAGTGTCCCAAAATTGCAAAGTTTGGGTAAGACCCCTCCCAAAATTGGGTGGACCCCACAAAGGGGATTCCCAAAATTTGGGGGATTCACCTCAGAAATAGGGTGGGGAGGAGCATGTAAAAGGGGGTCTCACCTTCCACCCTTCCCCCCCACCGACATGGGGCCCCCCAAATTCTTGAGGGTCTCAATCTCCTCCCCCTCGATTCTGGGGTCTCTCTCCAGTTCCTGGGGTCCCATCCTGAGTCCCCCTGCAATTTCGGGGTCCCATCCTGGGGTTCTACCCTCCACCCCAACCAATCCTGGGTCCCCCCCAAATCTCAGAATCCCATCTCGGGGTTCCCCCTCAATTCCAGGGCCCATCCAGGGTACCCTCCAATTCCTGGGGTCCCATCTCGGGTTCCCCCCTCAATTTCGAGGTCCCATCCCGGGGTCCCACCCTCCGCCCTCATTAATCCTGCTCCCCACCCCCACCCTGGTCCTCAGGATCCCATCCTGGGTCCCCCCCAAATTTCGGGGTCCCATATCTGGGTCCCCCTCAATTCCAGGGGTCCCATCCCGGGGTCCCCCCCAAGTTTCGGGGTCCCTCGCGGGGTCTCTACCCTCTCCCCCCCTTCCATTCCTCCTGCTTGGCCCCGCCGGCTTCTGCTCCCTTCGGCATGGCCGGGCACCGCGAACTGCGCATGCGCAGCCACCGCCTGGCCGAGCTTACTTCCGGGCCGCGCCGCCGCTTCCCATTGGTTCGCTCAGCCACAAGCTCCCGCCCACCGCGCACGCGCCTCTTTGCTATTGGTTCTCGTTTTTTAGTCCCGCTCACCCCGAGGTAACGAGCTCTCCTATTGGCTGAACCTGCCCTCAGGGTAAACCGCGCTGCTATTGGTTGGATTATCTGTCAATCACGCTGCTGCCCTGAGGCGGGACGCCATCCTATTGGCTCCTCCTCGCTCTGGCCCCGCCCCCTCTCGCCTATTGGCGGAGCGCGGTCCCGCCTCGTCACGTGGCTCCCGTCATGCCCCGCAAGCTGCCGTTCAGCGCCAAGCGGAAAAAGCAGCAGCTCCCGGGACCGGCGGGAGCGGAAACGGGCGGTGAGGGGGGCTGGGACCCTGGGTTATGGGGAGGGAACCCGGGAATGGGGGCAGAGAAATCCCTGGGAATGGGGGCTGGGACCCTGGGTTATGGGGAGGGGAACCCCGGGAGTGGGGAAGCTGGAATGGGGGCTGCGAGCCCGGGAGTGAGGGGAGGAACCCGGGAATGGGGAGAGAGGAATGAGGGGCTGCGAGCCCAGGAGTGAGGGCTGAGAAGCCGGGAATGGGGGGAGATAAATCCCTGGGAATGGGGGGAGAGAGACCCCCCCCAGAAAGGGACAGGGACCCCGGGGATGGGGACAGGGGCCCCGGGCCTGCCCTGACCCCGGCCCGCTGCCGCAGATGCCCCGGCCGGTCCGGCCCCGGGCCCCGGCAGCCGCAGCGGAGCCGCGAGCGGACAGGGATGCTCCTCCCCCGGGAGACCCCCGGCAGAGCCCGCAGGGCCCCCAGCGCCACGACCCCGGCAGGTACCGAGCGGGGGGGACGGGGCGGAGAGTGGGAGAAAATAACGGGGTTTGGGCTGGGGTTAGTGGGGCGGAAAGCCTGGGCTGGATTTGGGCTGGGGTTTAGCCTGAGGAAAGCCTGGACTGGATTTGGGCTGGGGTTTGACTTGAGGGAAAGCCTGGACTGGATCTGAGCAGAGATTGGGAATGGGAGAAAGCCTGGACTGGATTTTGGCTGGGGTTTAACTTGAGGGAAAGCCTGGGCTGGATCTGGGCTGAGGTTTAACCTGAGAGAAAGCCTGGACTGGATCTGGGCTGGGGTTTAACCTGTGGGAAAGCCTGGACTGGATCTGGGCTGGGGTTTGACTTGAGGGAAAGCCTGGGCTGGATCTGAGCAGAGATTGGGAATGGGAGAAAGCCTGCACTGGATTTGGGCTGGGGTTTAACCTGAGGGAAAGCCTGGGCTGGATTTGTAGTAAAATTGGGAATGGGAGAAAGCCTGGACTGGATTTGGGCTGGAGTTTAATGAGAGAGAAAGGCTGGACTGGATCTGAGCAGAGATTGGGAATGGGAGAAAGGCTGGACTGGATCTGAGCAGAGATTGGGAATGGGAGAAAGCCTGGACTGGATCTGAGCAGAGTTTGGGAGTGAGAGAAAGCCTGGACTGGATTTGGGCCGGGGTTTAACCTGAGGGAAAGCCTGGACTGGATTTGGGCTGGGATTGGGAGTGGGGGGAAGCCTGGACTGGATTTAGAGTAAAACTGGGAATGGGACAAAACCTTGAGTGGATGCCTAATTACTAATGCCTGATATTAATGAGCTTTCAGTTAGGATTTGACGTGAGGGAAAACCCGGATTGGGTTTCGGTTTGAATTGGGAATGGAGAAAAGCCTGGCCTGGATTTCAGTTGGACTCCGAGATGTTCATAAACCCGGTCTGGACTGGCCTAGAATTCTAAATGGGGGGAGAATTGGATTTTAGTTGGCACAAAGAAAAACCCGGCCTGAATTGCAGCTGGAATCCAGACTGGAGGCAAAACCTGGCCTGGATTGTGGTTGGAATCCAGACTTGAACCAAAACCCGGCCTGGATTCCGCATGGAATCTGTACTGGAGTCAAAACCCATTCCACCTGGAATCCAGACTAGAGCAAAACCTGGCCTGGATTGCAGCTGGAATCCAGACTAGAGCCAAATCCCATCCTGGATTCTAGCTGGAATTTGAATTGGAGCCAAAACCTGGCCTGGATTTCACCTGGAATCCAGACTGGAGGCAAATCCCGGCCTGGATTTCGCCTGGAATCCAGACTGGAGGCAAATCCTGGCCTGGATTTCGCCTGGAATCCAGACTAGAGCCAAAACCTGGCCTGGATTCTGGCTCTGCTGGCCCAGACTGGGGTCCAGCAGTGGGTGGGTGACCCCGGGGGTCCAGCCCAGTGCCCCCCATGCCCCCCGTGCCCCCCAGGTTCCGGCTGCAGCTGGGGGGGCCCGGGCCGAGGCCCTGGAGAGCGGAGCCGGCGCCGGGCCCAGGAGGAGCTGCTGGAGCTGCTGCCCGAGAGCGCCCTGGAGCTGGACCCGGAGCAGATCTACGGGCCTGGTGAGGGGGGGCTGGGGTGGGGAGGGAGCTGCTGGGGTGGGGAGGGCTGCTGGGGTGGGGAGTGGTTACTGGGATGGGGAGTGGTTACTGGGATGGGGAGTGGCTACTGGGATGGGGAGTGGTTACTGAGATGGGGAGTGGCTACTGGGATGGGGGGAGTGGTTACTGGGGTGGGGAGTGGCTGCTGGGATGGGGAGAGGCTACTGGGAAGGGGAGTGGCTGCTGGGATTGGGGAGTGGCTACTGGGATGGGGGAGTGGTTACTGGGATGGGGAGTGGCTACTGGGATGGGGGAGTGGTTACTGAGATGGGGAGTGGCTACTGGGATGGGGAGTGGCTATTGGGATGGGGGAGTGGCTACTGGGATGGGGAGTGGCTACTGGGATGGGGGAGTGGCTACTGGGATGGGGAGTGGCTACTGGGAAGGTTAAATTGCTACTGGGAACATTAAATGGTTACTGGGAGGGATGAAATGACCACTGGGAAGGACGAAGTGACCACTGGGAGAGTATCAGTGGCCGTAAGAAGGACAATGCCCCAAGGGTGGCCGTGTGACCAGTGTGACCCCTGAGTGACCCTGTGCATGACCCCATTTGACCCCTGTGACCCCCGTGTGACCCGTGTGACCTCGTGTGACTCCCTGTGACCCCCGTGTGACCCCGTGTGGCCGCAGGGCTGGACTTCCCAGCGCTCGCCCCCCCCCTGGAGTTTTCGGGATGAGCGCAGCCGAGCTGCGGCAGCCGAGGAGCAGAGCTTCGGGGACTTCCTGCGGGGCTGGGCCACACCGAGGGCTGGGCGCCCTTCGAGCACAACCTCGAGGTGGCACCCGGACACTGGGGTGGGGACACTGGGGGAGTTGGGGACACTGGGGGGTTTGGGGACACTGGGGACACTGGGGGGTTGGGGACACTGGGGGGTGGGGGACACTGGGGGTTGGGGACACTGGGGACACTGGAGGGGTTTGGGGACACTGGGGGGTTGGGGACACTGGGGACACTGGAGGGTTTGGGGACACTGGGGGGGTTGGGGACACTGGGGGGTTGGGGACACTGGGGACATCAAGGGGATTTGGGGACATTGGGGACACTGGGGACACTAGGGGGTTGGAGACACTGGGGGTTGGGTACACTGTGGGGTTGGGGATACTGGGGTGGTTGGGGACACTGGGGACATCAAGGGGACATTGGGGACAGTGGGGACATTGGGGACACTGGGGGGTTGGGGACACTGGGAACATCAAGGGATTTGGGGACATTGGGGACACTGGGGACACTGGGGGGTTGGGGACACTGGGAGGGTTGGGGACACTGGGGGGACTTGGGGACACTGGGGGTTTGGGACATTGGGGACATCAAGGGATTTGGGGACACTGGGGACATTGGAGACACTGGGGGTTGGGGACACTGGGGACACTGGGGGGTTGGGGACTGGGGGGTTTGGGGACGCTGGGGAGTTGGGGATACTGGGGGTTGGGGATACTGGGGACGCTGGGGGGTTGGGGACACTGGGGACATCAAGGGGATTTGGGGACACTGGGGACACTGGGGGATTTGGGACATTGAGGATATTGGTGGCATTTAGGACATTGAGGACATTTGGGGACATTGGGGGATGTCTGGGGACAGTGGGAGGACACTGGAGGATTGGGGACACTGGGGATATTGGGGACATTGAGGACATTTGGGGGCATTGTGGGGGTGTCTGAGGACATTGGGGACAGGGAGGTGACATTTGGGGACTTCCTGAGGGGCCTGGGGACACCGAGGGGCTGGGGCCATTCGAGCACAACCTGGAGGTGACACTGAGGGGATTGGGGACTCTGGGGACACTGGGGGATTGGGGACATTGGGGACACTGGGGGGTGGGGACATTGGGGACACTTTCGCGGGGATTTGGGACATTGAGGACATTTGGGGGACATTGGGGACATTGTGGGGGTGTTTGAGGACATTGGGGACAGGGAGGTGACGTTCAGAGACTTCCTGTGGGGGCTTGGGGACATCAAAGACCTGGTGCCATTTGAGCACAACAAGGTGACACTGGGGGGTTGGGGGACACTGGGGGCATTTTGGGGCTTGGGGACACTGGGGACACTGGGGACACTGGGGGTTTGGGGACACTGGGGACACCATGGGCAGGTGTCTCAAACCCGCGAGGGACCCCGGTGTCACCAGCGTTGTCCCCTCTGTGTCGCCCTCTGTCCCCAGACGTGGCGCCAGCTCTGGCGGGTGCTGGAGATGTCTGACGTCATCCTGCTGATCGCCGACGCCCGGCACCCGGTCAGGTCACCTGGGGGTCACCTGGGGTGTCCTGGGGGCTCCTGGGGTCACCTGGGGGTTCTGGGGTCACCTGGAGTGTCCTGGGGTGACCTGGGATTACCTGGGGGTCACCTGGGGGGTGCTGGGGTCACCTGGAGTGTCCTGGGGGCACCTGGGGGGTTCTGGGGTCACCTGGGGTCACTTGGGGGTGTCCTGGGGGGCATCCTGAGGGTCACCTGGAGTGTCCTGGGGTCACCTGGGGTGTCCTGGGGGTGTCCTGGGGTCACCTGGAGTGTCCTGGGGTCACCTGGGGGTCAGCTAGGGGCACCTGGGGGTGTCCTGGGGTCACCTTGAGTGTCCTGGGGTGTCCCGGGGGCACCTGGGGTAATCCTGGGGTCACTTGAGGTGTCCTGGGGTCACCTGGGGGTACCTGTGGGTCACCTGGGGGCACCTGGGGGGTTCTGGGGTCACCTGGAGTGTCCTGGGAGCCACTGACCCCTCCTGTGTCACTTGGGTGTGGGTCCCCAGGTGTCCATGCCTGCCCTGTCCCCCCAATCTCTGCCTGTCCCCATGTCCCTGTTCCTGTCCCTGATGTCTCTATGTCCCTGTCCCCATCTGTCCCCATATCCCTGTCCCTGATGTCCCCTGTCCCTAACTGTCCCCATATCCCTGTGTCCCTGTCCCCAAACTCTGAGTGTCCCCATGAGTGTCCCTGTCCCTGTGTCCCTGTCTCTGATGTCCCTGTCCCTGTCCCCTGTCCCTGATGTCCCCTGTCCCTGTGTCCCTGTCCCCAAACTCTGCCTGTCCCCATGTCCCTGTTCCTGTCCCTGATGTCTCTATGTCCCTGTCCCCATCTGTCCCCATATCCCTGTCCCTGATGTCCCCTGTCCCTAACTGTCCCCATATCCCTGTGTCCCTGTCCCAGAACTCTGAGTGTCCCCATGAGTGTCCCTGTCCCTGATGTCCCCTGTCCCCTGTCCCTGTGTCCCTGTCCCTGATGTCCCCAGGCCCTGAGTGTCCCCATGTCCCTGTGTCCCTGTCCTCAAGCTCTGACTGTCCCCATGAGTGTCCCTATCCCTGATGTCCCCTGTCCCTGATGTCCCCTGTCCCTGTCTGTTCTCAAGCCCTGATGTCCCCGTCCCTGATGTCCCTGTCCTTGTGTCCCCGTCCCTGTGTCCCTGTCCCCAAGCTCTGACTGTTCCCATGTCCCCTGATGTCCCCTGTCCCCAGGCCCTCAGTGTCCCCCCCCCGGCCTGGCTGCCCACGTGACCCAGGAATTGGGGAAGGGTCTCTCCTGTCTTCATGTCCCTGTTCCTGACTGTCCCCATGTCCCCATGAGTGTCCCTGTCCCCTGTTCCTGATGTCCCCTGTCCCTGTGTCCCTGTCCCTGTCCCTGTGTCCCTGTCCCTGTCCCTGTGTCCCTGTCCCCAAACTCTGACTATCCCCTGTCCCTGTCCCCAGGCCCTCAGTGTCCCCCCGCCCTGGCCACCCACGTGACCCAGGAATTGGGGAAGGGTCTCATCCTCATCCTCAACAAGGTTGACCTGACCCCTCCCCCGGTGGCCGTGGCCTGGTGCCACCTGCTCAGGGGACACTTCGGTGTCACCCACGTGGTGCCCTTCAGCTCGGCGCCCGGCCCGCCCGCCGGCCCCCGTGCACGGGGGGCTGGGGGATTGGGGTTTGGGGAATTTGGGGGTTTGGGGTGGGAATTGGAGGGTCTGGGGTGGGAATTGGAGGGTCTGGGGTGGAAATTTGGGTGGATTGAGGTGGAAATTTGGGGGTCTGGGGTGGAATTTTGGGGGTCTGGGGTGGAACTTGGGGGGTTTGGGGGGATTTGGGGGGTTTGGGGTGGGAATTGGAGGGTCTGGGGTGGAAATTTGGGTGGATTGGAGGCGGAATTTTGGGGGTCTGGGGTGAAATTCAGGGGGTCTGGGGTGGAACTTGGGGGTTTGGGGGATTTGGGGGTTTGGGGTGGGAATTGGAGAGTCTGAGGTAGAAATTTGGGTGGATTGAGGTGGAATTTTGGGGGTCTGGGGTGGAATTTTGGCACATTTTGGGGATATTCTAGGGATGTTTTGGGGGTACTTTAGGGATGTTTTGGGGGTATTTTGGGGATATTTTGTGATATTTTTGGTGTATTTTGGGCACTTTTTGGGGCTGTTTTGGGGGTACTTTAGGGATGTTTTGGGGGTATTTTGGGGATATTTTTTGTGAGTATTTTGGCACGTTTTGGGGGTATTTCAGGGATATTTTGGGGTGGTTTTGGCACGTTTTGGGGCTATTTTAGGGGTGGTTTGGGGCTGTTTTGGGGGTATTTTAGGGGTGGTTTGGGCAGTTTCTGGGGTGCTGACCCCCCGTTCCCCAGGGCTGCAGAAGAAGCAGAGGAGGGGGGGGGGGGCCGGGGGGGCGCTGGGGGCCGCGCCGTGGGACCCCGGCTGCTGCTGCAGGCCTGCGAGGAGCTTCTGGTGGGGGGGCGCAGGTGAAGCGCACCTGGGGGCACCTGGGGGGCACCTGGGGGCATAAATGTCACCTGGGGGCACCTGGGGGCATTGGTGGCACCTGGGGGGCATTGGTGGCACCTGGGGGCACCTGGGGGCATTGATGGCACCTGTGTCTCACCTGGGGGGCACCTGGGGGCACCTGGGGGCACCTGGGGGGCGCAGGTAAGAGCACACCTAGGGGCACCTGGGGGCACCTGGGGGCGCAGGTGAGCACACCTGAGGGGCACCTGAGGGTCACCTGGGGGGCATTGATGGCACCTGTGTCTCACCTAGGGGGGCACCTGGGGGGCATTGGTGGCACCTGGGGGGCATTAGTGGCACCTGGGGGGCATTGATGGCACCTGAGGGGCACCTGGGGGGCATTGATGGCACCTGGGGGGCACCTGAGGGTCATTAATGTCACCTGGGGGGGCACCTGGGGGCATTGATGGCACCTGGGGGCACCTGAGGGTCATTAATGTCCCCTGGGGTCACCTGGGGGCATTGATGGCACCTGTATCACCTGGATCACCTGTGTGTCACCTCAGTGTCACCTGTGTGTCACCTATGTACTCTGTGTTGCCACCTGTGTCACCTGTGTGTCATTAATGTCACCTGTGTGTTGCTATTGTCCCGTGTGTGGCATTAATGTCACCTGTGTGTCACCTGTGTCACCTGTGTGTCACCTGTGTGCCATTAATGTCCTCTGTGTGTCACCTCTCAGTGTCATTAATGTCACCTGTGTCTCACCTGTATTGTCATTAATGTCCCCTGTGTGTCACTTGTGTGTCACCTGAGGGTCACCTGTGTGTCGTTAATGTCACCTGTGTCTCACCTGTGTGTCATTAATGTCACCTGTGTGTCACCTGTGTCACCTATGTGTCACCTCTGATCCCTGTGTGTCACCTGTGTGTCATTAATGTCACTTGTGTCTCACCTGTGTGTCATTAATGTCACCTGTGTGTCATTAATGTCCCTGTGTGTCACCTGTGTGTCACGTGTGTATCATTAATGTCACCTGTGTGTCACCTGTTTGTCATTTGTGTCACCTGTGTGTCATTAATGTCCCTGTGTGTCACCTGTGTGTCACCTGAGGGGTCACCTGTGTGTCGTTAATGTCCCTGTGTGTCCCCTGTGTGCCATTAATGCCCCTGTGTGTCCCTGTGTGTCCCCTGTGTGTCATTAATGTCCCTGTGTCCCCTGTGTGTCACCTGAGG
>JAKWBO010000549.1:0-35000 GCA_034336685.1 Luscinia luscinia
CACGGTGGACCGCCGCGGCAGCACACCCAGTGGCACACGCAAACAGGTCTCCTGCACGCCCACCCACGGGTGGGCCGGCTGTGGCGGCACACCCAGAGGCAACCGCGAAACCCTTCTGCACGCCCACCCACGGGTGGGCCGGCCGTGGCGGCACACCCAGGGGCAAACCCAGACACTTCTGCACGCCCACTCCACGGGTGGGCCGGCCGTGGCGGCACACCCAGAGGCAAGCTCCAGACACTTCTGCACGCCCACCCACGGGTGGGCCGGCCGTTGCAGCACACCCAGAGGCACCCGCAGACACTTCTGCACGCCCACCCACGGGTGGGCCGGCTGTGGCGGCACACCCAGGGGCAACCGAAGGCCCTTCTGCACGCCCACCCACGGGTGGGCCGGCCGTGGCGGCACACCCAGAGGCACACGCAAACAGTTCTGCACGCCCACCCACGGGTGGGCCGGCCGTGGCGGCACACCCGAGGCCACACGCAGGCTCTTCCGCACGCCCACCCACGGGTGGGCCGGCCGTGGCGGCATACCCAGAGCCACACGCAAACAGTTCTGCACGCCCACTCCACGGGTGGGCCGGCCGTGGCGGCACACCCAGAGGCTACACGCAGGCTCTTTCTGCACGCCCACCCACGGGTGGGCCGGCCGTGGCGGCACAACCAGAGGCAACCGCAAACAGTTCTGCACGCCCACCCACGGGTGGGCCGGCCGTGGCGGCACACCCAGAGGCAACCGCAAACCCTTCTGCACGCCCACCCACGGGTGGGCTGGCCGTGGCGGCACAGTCAGAGGCAACCCCAGACACTTCTGCACGCCCTCCTACTGGTGGTCCGGCCATTGCTGCACACCCAGAGGCACCGGCAGACACTTCTGCACGCTCATCCACGGGTGGGCCGTCCATTGCTGAACACCCAGAGGAAACCCCAGACACTTCTGCACGCCCACCCACGGGTGGGCCGGCCGTTGATGCACACCCAGAGGCACGCGCAGACATTTTTGCACGCCCACCCACGGGTGGGCCGGCCATTGCGACACACCCAGAAGCACACGCAAACAGTTCTGCACGCCCACCCACGGGTGGGCTGATCGTTGCGTCAATCCAGAGGCAACCGAAGGCCCTTCTGCACGCCCACCCACGGGTGGGCCGGCCGTGGCGGCACACCCAGAGGCAAACGCAGGCCCTTCTGCACGCCCACCCACGGGTGGGCCGGCCGTGGCGGCACACCCAGAGGCACACGCAAACAGTGCTGCACGCCCACCCACGGGTGGGCCCGCCGTGGCGGCACATCGAGAGGCTCACGCAGGCCCTTCTGCACGCCCACCCACGGGTGGGCCGGCCGTGGCGGCACACCCAGAGGCAACACGCAAACAGTTCTGCACGCCCACCCACGGGTGGGCCGGCCGTGGCGGCACAGTCAGAGGCAACCCCAGACACTTCTGCACGCCTTCCTACTGGTGGGCCGGCCATTGCTGCACACCCAGAGGCACCGGCAGACACTTCTGCACGCCCACCCACGGGTGGGCAGGCCGTGGCGGCACACCCAGAGGCAACCGCAGGCCCTTCTACATGCCCACCCACGGGTGGGCCGGCCGTGGCGGCACACCCAGTGGCACACGCAAGCTCTTCTGCACGCCCACCCACGGGTGGGCCGGCCGTGGCGGCACACCCAAGGGCACACGCAGGCCCTTCTGCACACCCACACAGAGTGGGCCGGCCGTGGCGGCACACCCAGAGGCAACCGCAAACACTTCTGCACGCCCACCCACGGGTGGGCCGGCCGTGGCGGCACACCCAGTGGCACACGCAAACAGTTCTGCACGCCCACCCACGGGTGGGCCGGCCGTGGCGGCACACCCAGTGGCACACGCAAACCGTTCTGCACGCCCACCCACGGGTGGGCCGGCCGTGGCGGCACACCCAGAGGCAACCGCAGACCCTTCTGCACGCCCACCCACGGGTGGGCCGGCCGTGGCGGCACACCCAGTGGCACACGCAGAACAGTTCTGCACGCCCACCCACGGGTGGGCCGGCCGTGGCGGCACACCCAGAGGCACACGCAGGCCCTTCTGCACGCCCACCCACGGGTGGGCCGGCCGTGGCGGCACACCCAGTGGCACACGCAAACAGTTCTGCACGCCCACCCACGGGTGGGCCGGCCGTGGCGGCACACCCAGAGGCAACACGCAGACCCTTCTGCACGCCCACTCCACGGGTGGGCCGGCCGTGGCGGCACACCCAGAGGCACACGCAAACAGTTCTGCACGCCCACCCACGGGTGGGCCGGCCGTGGCGGCACACCCAGAGGCACACGCAAACAGCTTCTGCACGCCCACCCACGGGTGGGCCGGCCGTGGCGGCACACCCAGTGGCACACGCAAACAGTTCTGCACGCCCACCCACGGGTGGGCCGGCCGTGGCGGCACACCCAGAGGCAACACGCAAACCGCTTCTGCACGCCCACCCACGGGTGGGCTGGCCGTGGCGGCACAGCCAGAGGCAACCCCAGACACTTCTGCACGCCCTCCTACTGGTGGTCCGGCCATTGCTGCACACCCAGAGGCACCGGCAGACACTTCTGCACGCTCACCCACGGGTGGGCCGGCCCATTGCTGAACACCCAGAGGAAACCCCAGACACTTCTGCACGCCCACCCACGGGTGGGCCGGCCGCTGATGCACACCCAGAGGCACGCGCAGACATTTCTGCACGCCCACCCACGGGTGGGCCGGCCATTGCGACACACCCAGAAGCACACGCAAACAGTTCTGCACGCCACCCACGGGTGGGCTGATCGCTGCGCCAATCCAGAGGCAACCGAAGGCCCTTCTGCACGCCCACCCACGGGTGGGCCGGCCGTGGCGGCACACCCAGAGGCAAACGCAGGCCCTTCTGCACGCCCACCCACGGGTGGGCCGGCCGTGGCGGCACACCCAGAGGCACACGCAAACAGTGCTGCACGCCCACCCACGGGTGGGCCCGCCGTGGCGGCACATCGAGAGGCTCACGCAGGCCCTTCTGCACGCCCACCCACGGGTGGGCCGGCCGTGGCGGCACACCCAGAGGCAACCGCAAACAGTTCTGCACGCCCACCCACGGGTGGGCCGGCCGTGGCGGCACACCCAGTGGCACACGCAAACAATTCTGCACGCCCACCCACGGGTGGGCCGGCCGTGGCGGCACAGTCAGAGGCAACCCCAGACACTTCTGCACGCCTTCCTACTGGTGGGCCGGCCATTGCTGCACACCCAGAGGCACCGGCAGACACTTCTGCACGCCCACCCACGGGTGGGCAGGCCGTGGCGGCACACCCAGAGGCAAACCCAGGCCCTTCTGCACGCCCACCCACGGGTGGGCCGGCCGTGGCGGCACACCCAGTGGCACACGCAGACTCTTCTGCACGCCCACCCACGGGTGGGCCGGCCGTGGCGGCACACCCAGAGGCACCCGCAGGCCCTTCTGCACGCCCACCCACGGGTGGGCCGGCCGTGGCGGCACACCCAGAGGCAACCGCAAACCCTTCTGCACGCCCACCCACGGGTGGGCCGGCCGTGGCGGCACACCCAGTGGCACACGCAAACAGTTCTGCACGCCCACCCACGGGTGGGCCGGCCGTGGCGGCACACCCAGTGGCACACGCAAACCGCTTCTGCACGCCCACCCACGGGTGGGCCGGCCGTGGCGGCACACCCAGAGGCAACACGCAGACACTTCTGCACGCCCACCCACGGGTGGGCCGGCCGTGGCGGCACACCCAGTGGCACACGCGAAACAGTTCTGCACGCCCACCCACGGGTGGGCCGGCCGTGGCGGCACACCCAGAGGCACACGCAGGCCCTTCTGCACGCCCACCCACGGGTGGGCCGGCCGTGGCGGCACACCCAGTGGCACACGCAAACAGTTCTGCACGCCCACCCACGGGTGGGCCGGCCGTGGCGCACACCCAGAGGCACACGCAGACCCTTCTGCACGCCCACCCACGGGTGGGCCGGCCGTGGCGGCACACCCAGAGGCAACCGCAAACCCTTCTGCACGCCCACCCACGGGTGGGCCGGCCGTGGCGGCACACCCAGTGGCACACGCAAGCCGTTCTGCACGCCCACCCACGGGTGGGCCGGCCGTGGCGGCACACCCAGAGGCAACACGCAAACCTTTCTGCACGCCCACCCACGGGTGGGCCGGCCGTGGCGGCACACCCAGAGGCAACACGCAAACAGCTTCTGCACGCCCACCCACGGGTGGGCCGGCCGTGGCGGCACACCCAGAGGCACACGCAGGCCCTTCTGCACGCCCACCCACGGGTGGGCCGGCCGTGGCGGCACACCCAGAGGCAACACGCAGACACCTTCTGCACGCCCACTCCACGGGTGGGCCGCCGTGGCGGCACACCCAGTGGCACACGCAAGCTTCTGCACGCCCACCCACGGGTGGGCCGGCCGTGGCGGCACACCCAGAGGCACACCGCAGAGCACTTCTGCACGCCCACCCACGGGTGGGCCGGCCGTGGCGGCACACCCAGAGGCACACCGCAGACCCTTCTGCACGCCCACCCACGGGTGGGCCGGCCGTGGCGGCACACCCAGAGGCAACACGCAGGCCCTTCTGCACGCCCACCCACGGGTGGGCCGGCCGTGGCGGCACACCCAGAGGCAACCGCAGGCCGTTCTGCACGCCCACTCCACGGGTGGGCCGGCCGTGGCGGCACACCCAGAGGCACACGCAAACAGCTTCTGCACGCCCACCCACGGGTGGGCCGGCCGTGGCGGCACACCCAGAGGCAACCGCAGGCCCTTCTGCACGCCCACTCCACGGGTGGGCCGGCCGTGGCGGCACACCCAGTGGCACACGCAAACAGCTTCTGCACGCCCACCCACGGGTGGGCCGGCCGTGGCGGCACACCCAGAGGCACACGCAAACAGTTCTGCACGCCCACCCACGGGTGGGCCGGCCGTGGGCGGCACACCCAGAGGCACACGCAGGCATTTCTGCACGCCCACCCACGGGTGGGCCGGCCGTGGCGGCACACCCAGAGGCAACACGCAGACCCTTCTGCACGCCCACCCACGGGTGGGCCGGCCGTGGCGGCACACCCAGAGGCACACGCAAACAGTTCTGCACGCCCACCCACGGGTGGGCCGGCCGTGGCGGCACACCCAGAGGCACACTGCAGACCCTTCTGCACGCCCACCCACGGGTGGGCCGGCCGTGGCGGCACACCCAGAGGCACACGCAGACAGCTTCTGCACGCCCACTCCACGGGTGGGCCGGCCGTGGCGGCACACCCAGAGGCAACACGCAGACCCTTCTGCACGCCCACTCCACGGGTGGGCCGGCCGTGGCGGCACACCCAGAGGCACACCGCAGGACACTTCTGCACGCCCACCCACGGGTGGGCCGGCCGTGGCGGCACACCCAGAGGCAACCGCAGGCCCTTCTGCACGCCCACCCACGGGTGGGCCGGCCGTGGCGGCACACCCAGAGGCACACGCAAACACTTCTGCACGCCCACCCACGGGTGGGCCGGCCGTGGCGGCACACCCAGAGGCAACACGCAAACCCTTCTGCACGCCCACCCACGGGTGGGCCGGCCGTGGCGGCACACCCAGTGGCACACGCAAACAGTTCTGCACGCCCACCCACGGGTGGGCCGGCCGTGGCGGCACACCCAGAGGCAACCGCAGGCCCTTCTGCACGCCCACCCACGGGTGGGCCGGCCGTGGCGGCACACCCAGAGGCAACACGCAAACCCTTCTGCACGCCCACCCACGGGTGGGCCGGCCGTGGCGGCACACCCAGTGGCACACGCAAACAGTTCTGCACGCCCACCCACTGGTGGGCCGGTCGTGGCGGCACACCCAGTGGCACACGCAAACAGTTCTGCACGCCCACCCACGGGTGGGCCGGCCGTGGCGGCACACCCAGAGGCACACGCAAACAGTTCTGCACGCCTACCCACGGGTGGGCCGGCCGTGGCGGCACACCCAGTGGCATCACGCATACAGTTCTGCACGCCCACCCACGGGTGGGCCGGCCGTGGCGGCACATCCAGTGGCACACGCAAACAGTTCTGCACGCCCACTCCACGGGTGGGCCGGCCGTGGCAGCACACCCAGAGGCAACCCCAGGCCTTTCTGCACGCCCACTCCACGGATGGGCCGGCCGTGGCGGCACACCCAGTGGCACACGCAGAACAGTTCTGCACGCCCACCCACGGGTGGGCCGGCCGTGGCGGCACACCCAGAGGCACACGCAGAACAGTTCTGCACGCCCACCCACGGGTGAGTCGGCCGGGCGGCACACCTAGTGGCACACCGAAACAGTTCTGTACACCAACCCACAGGTTGGCCGGCTGTAGCGGCACAGACAGTGCATCACGCATACAGCCTCTGCACGCCCACCCACGGGTGGGCCGGCCGTGGCGGCACATCCAGTGGCACACGAAACAGTTCTGCACGCCCACTCCACGGGTGGCCGGCCGTGGCAGCACACCCAGAGGCAACCCCAGGCCTTTCTGCACGTCCACCCACGAATGGGCCGGCCGTGGCGGCACACCCAGTGGCAACACGCAAACAGTTCTGCACGCCCACCCACGGGTGGGCCGGCCGTGGCGGCACACCCAGAGGCACACGCAGAACAGTTCTGCACGCCCACCCACGGGTGGGCCGGCCGTGGCGGCACACCCAGAGGCAACCGCAGGCCCTTCTGCACGCCTACTCCACGGGTGCGCCGGCCGTGGCTGCACACCCAGTGGCACACGCAAACTCTTCTGCACGCCCACTCCACGGGTGGGCCTGCCGTGGCGGCACACCCAGAGGCAAACGCATGCCCTTCTGCACGCCCACCCACGGGTGGGCCGGCCGTGGCGGCACACCCAGAGGCAACCGCAGGCCCTTCTGCACGCTCACTCCACGGTGGGCCGGCCGTGGCGGCACACCCAGAGGCACACGCAAACAGTTCTGCACGCCCACCCACGGGTGGGCCGGCCGTGGCGGCACACCCAGAGGCAACCGCAGGCCCTTCTGCACGCCCACCCACGGTGGGCCGGCCGTGGCGGCACACCCAGAGGCAACCGCAGACCCTTCTGCACGCCACCCACGGTAGGTCGGCCGTGGCGGCACACCCAGAGGCAACTGCGAACCCTTCTGCACGCCCACCCACGGGTGGGCCGGCCGTGGCGGCACACCCAGAGGCACACGCAGACAGTTCTGCACGCTCACCCACGGGTGGGCCGGCCGTGGCGGCACACCCAGTGGCACACGCAAACAGTTCTGCACGCCCACTCCACGGTGGGCCGGCCGTGGCGGCACACCCATTGGCACACGCAAACAGTTCTGCACGCCCACCCACGGGTGGGCCGGCCGTGGCGGCACACCCAGAGGCAACCGCCAGGCCCTTCTGCACGCCCACCCACGGGTGGGCCGGCCGTGGCGGCACACCCAGTGGCACACGCAGCAGGCCCTTCTGCACGCCACCCACGGGTGGGCCGGCCGTGGCGGCACACCCAGAGGCACACGCAAACAGTTCTGCACGCCCACCCACGGGTGGGCCGGCCGTGGCGGCACACCCAGAGGCAACCGCAGGCCCTTCTGCACGCCTCACCCACGGGTGGGCCGGCCGTGGCGGCACACCCAGAGGCACACGCAAACTCTTTCTGCACGCCCACCCACGGGTGGGCCGGCCGTGGCGGCACACCCAGAGGCAAACGCAGGCCCTTCTGCACGCCTCACCCACGGGTGGGCCGGCCGTGGCGGCACACCCAGAGGCAACCGCAGACCCTTCTGCACGCCCACCCACGGGTGGGTCGGCCGTAGGCGGCACACCCAGTGGCACACGCAAACAGTTCTGCACGCCCACCCACGGGTGGGCCGGCCGTGGCGGCACACCCAGAGGCAAACCGCACGGCCCTTCTGCATCGCCCACCCACGGGTGGGCCGGCCGTGGCGGCACACCCAGAGGCACACGCACAGCCCTTCTGCACGCCCACCCACGGGTGGGCCGGCCGTGGCGGCACACCCAGAGGCACACTGCAAGCCCTTCTGCACGCCCACCCACGGGTGGGCCGGCCGTGGCGGCACACCCAGAGGCACACGCAGGACACTTCTGCACGCTCACCCACGGGTGGGCCGGCCGTGGCGGCACACCCAGAGGCACACGCAAACAGTTCTGCACGCCCACCCACGGGTGGGCCGGCCGTGGCGGCACACCCAGTAGGCACACGCGAAACAGCTTCTGCACGCCCACCCACGGGTGGGCCGGCCGTGGCGGCACACCCAGAGGCAACACGCAGACCCTTCTGCACGCCTCACCCACGGGTGGGCCGGCCGTGGCGGCACACCCAGAGGCAAACGCAGGCCCTTCTGCACGCCCACCCACGGGTGGGCCGGCCGTGGCGGCACACCCAGAGGCACACGCAAACAGTTCTGCACGCCCACCCACGGGTGGCCGGCCGTGGCGGCACACCCAGAGGCAACTGCCGGTCCTTCTGCACGCCTCACCCACGGGTGGGCCGGCCGTGGCGGCACACCCAGAGGCAACACGCAAACAGTTCTGCACGCCCACCCACGGGTGGGCCGGCCGTGGCGGCACACCCAGTGGCACACGCAGACACTTCTGCACGCCCACCCACGGGTGGGCCGGCCGTGGCGGCACACCCAGTGGCACACGCAAACAGTTCTGCACGCCCACTCCACGGGTGGGCCGGCCGTGGCGGCACACCCAGAGGCAACCGCAGGCCCTTCTGCACGCCCACCCACGGGTGGGCCGGCCGTGGCGGCACACCCAGTGGCACACGCAAACAGTTCTGCACGCCCACCCACGGGTGGGCCGGCCGTGGCGGCACACCCAGAGGCACACGCAAACAGTTCTGCACGCCACCCACGGGTGGGCCGGCCGTGGCGGCACACCCAGTGGCACACGCAAACAGTTCTGCACGCCCACCCACGGGTGGGCCGGCCGTGGCGGCACACCCAGAGGCACACGCAGATCAGTTTCTGCACGCCCACCCACGGGTGGGCCGGCCGTGGCGGCACACCCAGAGGCAACACGCAGGCCCTTCTGCACGCCCACTCCACGGGTGGGCCGGCCGTGGCGGCACACCCAGAGGCAACACGCAAACAGTTCTGCACGCCCACCCACGGGTGGGCCGGCCGTGGCGGCACACCCAGTGGCACACGCAAACAGTTCTGCACGCCCACCCACGGGTGGGCCGGCCGTGGCGGCACACCCAGAGGCAACACGCAGGCCCTTCTGCACGCCCACCCACGGGTGGGCCGGCCGTGGCGGCACACCCAGAGGCACACGCAAACAGTTCTGCACGCCCACCCACGGGTGGGCCGGCCGTGGCGGCACACCCAGAGGCAACCGCAGGCTCTTCTGCACGCTCACCCACGGGTGGGCCGGCCGTGGCGGCACACCCAGTGGCACACGCAAACAGTTCTGCACGCCCACTCCACGGGTGGGCCGGCCGTGGCGGCACACCCAGAGGCAACACGCAGGCCCTTCTGCACGCCCACCCACGGGTGGGCCGGCCGTGGCGGCACACCCAGAGGCAACCGCAGAACCCTTCTGCACGCCCACCCACGGGTGGGCCGGCCGTGGCGGCACACCCAGAGGCAACCGCAAACACTTCTGCACGCCCACCCACGGGTGGGCCGGCCGTGGCGGCACACCCAGTGGCACACGCAAACAGTTCTGCACGCCCACCCACGGGTGGGCCGGCCGTGGCGGCACACCCAGTGGCACACGCGAAACAGTTTCTGCACGCCCACCCACGGGTGGGCCGGCCGTGGCGGCACACCCAGAGGCAACACGCAAACCCTTCTGCACGCCCACCCACGGGTGGGCCGGCCGTGGCGGCACACCCAGTGGCACACGCAAACAGTTCTGCACGCCCACCCACGGGTGGGCCGGCCGTGGCGGCACACCCAGAGGCAACACGCAAACAGTTCTGCACGCCCACTCCACGGGTGGGCCGGCCGTGGCGGCACACCCAGAGGCAAACGCAGGCACCTTCTGCACGCCCACCCACGGGTGGGCCGGCCGTGGCGGCACACTCAGAGGCACACGCAGGCTCTTCTGCACGCCCACCCACGGGTGGGCCGGCCGTGGCGGCACACCCAGAGGCAACCGCAAACATTTCTGCACGCCCACTCCACCGGTGGGCCGGCCGTGGCGGCACACCCAGTGGCACACGCAACAGTTCTTGCACGCCCACCCACGGGTGGGCCGGCCGTGGCGGCACACCCAGGGGCACACGCAGGCTCTTCTGCACGCCCACCCACGGGTGGGCCGGCCGTGGCGGCACACCCAGAGGCAACCGCAGACAGTTCTCTGCACGCCCACCCACGGGTGGGCCGGCCGTGGCGGCACACCCAGAGGCAACCGCAAACCCTTCTGCACGCCCACTCCACGGGTGGGCCGCCGTGGCGGCACACCCAGTGGCACACGCAAACAGTTCTGCACGCCCACCCACGGGTGGGCCGGCCGTGGCGGCACACCCAGTGGCACACGCAAACCGTTCTGCACGCCCACCCACGGGTGGGCCGGCCGTGGCAGCACACCCAGTGGCACACGCAAACAGTTCTGCACGCCCACCCACGGGTGGGCCGGGCCGTGGCGGCACACCCAGAGGCAACCGCAAACCCTTCTGCACGCCCACCCACGGGTGGGCCGGCCGTGGCGGCACACCCAGAGGCAAACCGCAGACACTTCTGCACGCCCACCCACGGGTGGGCTGGCCGCTGGCGGCACACCCAGAGGCAACCGCAGACACTTCTGCACGCCCACCCACGGGTGGGCCGGCCGTGGCAGCACACCCAGAGGCACCCGCAGACAGCTTCTGCACGCCCACCCACGGGTGGGCCGGCTGAGGCGGCACACCCAGGGGCAACCGCAGGCCCTTCTGCACGCCACCCACGGGTGGGCCGGCCGTGGCGGCACACCCAGTGGCACACGCAAACAGTTCTGCACGCCCACCCACGGGTGGGCCGGCCGTGGCGGCACACCCAGAGGCACACGCAGGCATCTTCTGCACGCCCACCCACGGGTGGGCCGGCCGTGGCGGCACACCCAGAGGCAACACGCAAACAGTTCTGCACGCTCACTCACGGGTGGGCCGGCCGTGGCGGCACACCCAGAGGCATCACGCAGGCAGCTTCTGCACGCCCACCCACGGGTGGGCCGGCCGTGGCGGCACACCCAGAGGCACACCGCAAACAGTTCTGCACGCCCACCCACGGGTGGGCCGGCCGTGGCGGCACACCCAGAGGCAACACGCAAACCGTTCTGCACGCCCACCCACGGGTGGGCCGGCCGTGGCGGCACAGCCAGAGGCAACACGCAGACACTTCTGCACGCCCTCCTACTGGTGGGCCGGCCATTGCTGCACACCCAGAGGCACCGCAGACACTTCTGCACGCTCATCCACGGGTGGGCCGGCCCATTGCTGAACACCCAGAGGAAACCCCAGACAGCTTTCTGCACGCCCACCCACGGGTGGGCCGGCCGTTGATGCACACCCAGAGGCACGCGCAGACATTTTTGCACGCCCACCCACGGGTGGGCCGGCCATTGCGACACACCCAGAAGCACACGCAAACAGTTCTGCACGCCCACCCACGGGTGGGCTGATCGCTGGCCAATCCAGAGGAAACCGAGGCCCTTCTGCACGCCACCCACGGTGGGCCGGCCGGGCGGCACACCCACAGGCAAACGCAGGCCCTTCTGCACACTCCACCCACGGGTGGGCCGGCCGTGGCGGCACACCCAGAGGCACACGCAAACAGTGCTGCACGCCCACCCACGGGTGGGCCGGCCGTGGCGGCACATCCAGAGGCACACGCAGGCCCTTCTGCACGCTCACTCCACGGGTGGGCCGGCCGTGGCGGCACACCCAGAGGCAACTCGCAAACAGTTCTGCACGCCCACCCACGGGTGGGCCGGCCGTGGCGGCACACCCAGTGGCACACGCAAACAATTCTGCACGCCCACCCACGGGTGGGCCGGCCGTGGCGGCACAGCCAGAGGCAACCGCAGACACTTCTGCACGCCTTCCCACTGGTGGGCCGGCCATTGCTGCACACCCAGAGGCACCGCAGACACTTCTGCACGCCCACCCACGGGTGGGCAGGCCGTGGCGGCACACCCAGAGGCAACCGCAGGCCCTTCTACATGCCCACCCACGGGTGGGCCGGCCGTGGCGGCACACCCAGTGGCACACGCAAGCAGTTCTGCACGCCCACCCACGGGTGGGCCGGCCGTGGCGGCACACCCAGAGGCACACGCAGGCTCTTCTGCACGCCCACACAGAGTGGGCCGGCCGTGGCGGCACACCCAGAGGCAACCGCAAACACTTCTGCACGCCCACCCACGGGTGGGCCGGCCGTGGCGGCACACCCAGTGGCACACGCAAACAGTTCTGCACGCCCACCCACGGGTGGGCCGGCCGTGGCGGCACACCCAGTGGCACACGCAAACCGCTTCTGCACGCCCACCCACGGGTGGGCCGGCCGTGGCGGCACACCCAGAGGCAACCGCAGACCCTTCTGCACGCCCACCCACGGGTGGGCCGGCCGTGGCGGCACACCCAGTGGCACACGCAAACAGTTCTGCACGCCCACCCACGGGTGGGCCGGCCGTGGCGGCACACCCAGGGGCACACGCAAGCACTTCTGCACGCCCACCCACGGGTGGGCCGGCCGTGGCGGCACACCCAGAGGCACACGCAAACAGTTCTGCACGCCCACCCACGGGTGGGCCGGCCGTGGCGGCACACCCAGAGGCACACGCAAACAGCTTCTGCACGCCCACCCACGGGTGGGCCGGCCGTGGCGGCACACCCAGAGGCACACGCAAACAGTTCTGCACGCCCACCCACGGGTGGGCCGGCCGTGGCGGCACACCCAGTGGCACACGCAAACAGTTCTGCACGCCCACCCACGGGTGGGCCGGCCGTGGCGGCACACCCAGTGGCACACGCAAACAGTTCTGCACGCCCACCCACGGGTGGGCCGGCCGTGGCGGCACACCCAGAGGCAACCGCAAACCCTTCTGCACGCCCACCCACGGGTGGGCTGGCCGTGGCGGCACAGTCAGAGGCAACCCCAGACACTTCTGCACGCCCTCCTACTGGTGGTCCGGCCATTGCTGCACACCCAGAGGCACCGGCAGACACTTCTGCACGCTCATCCACGGGTGGGCCGTCCATTGCTGAACACCCAGAGGAAACCCCAGACACTTCTGCACGCCCACCCACGGGTGGGCCGGCCGTTGATGCACACCCAGAGGCACGCGCAGACATTTTTGCACGCCCACCCACGGGTGGGCCGGCCATTGCGACACACCCAGAAGCACACGCAAACAGTTCTGCACGCCCACCCACGGGTGGGCTGATCGTTGCGTCAATCCAGAGGCAACCGAAGGCCCTTCTGCACGCCCACCCACGGGTGGGCCGGCCGTGGCGGCACACCCAGAGGCAAACGCAGGCCCTTCTGCACGCCCACCCACGGGTGGGCCGGCCGTGGCGGCACACCCAGAGGCACACGCAAACAGTGCTGCACGCCCACCCACGGGTGGGCCCGCCGTGGCGGCACATCGAGAGGCTCACGCAGGCCCTTCTGCACGCCCACCCACGGGTGGGCCGGCCGTGGCGGCACACCCAGAGGCAACCGCAAACAGTTCTGCACGCCCACCCACGGGTGGGCCGGCCGTGGCGGCACACCCAGTGGCACACGCAAACAATTCTGCACGCCCACCCACGGGTGGACCGGCCGTGGCGGCACAGTCAGAGGCAACCCCAGACACTTCTGCACGCCTTCCTACTGGTGGGCCGGCCATTGCTGCACACCCAGAGGCACCGGCAGACACTTCTGCACGCCCACCCACGGGTGGGCAGGCCGTGGCGGCACACCCAGAGGCAACCGCAGGCCCTTCTACATGCCCACCCCGGGTGGGCCGGCCGTGGCGGCACACCCAGTGGCACACGCAAGCTCTTCTGCACGCCCACCCACGGGTGGGCCGGCCGTGGCGGCACACCTAAGGGCACACGCAGGCCCTTCTGCACACCCACACAGAGTGGGCCGGCCGTGGCGGCACACCCAGAGGCAACCGCAAACACTTCTGCACGCCCACCCACGGGTGGGCCGGCCGTGGCGGCACACCCAGTGGCACACGCAAACTGTTCTGCACGCCCACCCACGGGTGGGCCGGCCGTGGCGGCACACCCAGTGACACACGCAAACCGTTCTGCACGCCCACCCACGGGTGGGCCGGCCGTGGCGGCACACCCAGAGGCAACCCCAGGCCCTTCTGCACGCCCACCCACGGGTGGGCCGGCCGTGGCGGCACACCCAGTGGCACACGCAAACAGTTCTGCACGCCCACCCACGGGTGGGCCGGCCGTGGCGGCACACCCAGGGGCACACGCAGGCCCTTCTGCACGCCCACCCACGGGTGGGCCGGCCGTGGCGGCACACCCAGTGGCACACGCAAAAAATTTTGCACGCCCATCCACGGGTGGGCCGGCCGTGGCGGCACATCCAGAGGCACACGCAGACCGTTCTGCACGCCCACTCCACGGGTGGGCCGGCCGTGGCGGCACACCCAGAGGCAACACGCAAGCATCTTCTGCACGCCCACCCACGGGTGGGCCGGCCGTGGCGGCACATCCAGTGGCACACGCAAACAGCTTCTGCACGCCCACCCACGGGTGGGCCGGCCGTGGCGGCACACCCAGAGGCACACGCAGAACCGTTCTGCACGCCCACCCACGGGTGGGCCGGCCGTGGCGGCACACCCAGAGGCAACACGCAAACCGTTCTGCACGCCCACCCACGGGTGGGCCGGCCGTGGCGGCACACCCAGAGGCAACCGCAGGCCCTTCTGCACGCCCACCCACGGGTGGGCCGGCCGTGGCGGCACACCCAGAGGCAAACCGCAGGCCGCTTCTGCACGCCCACCCACGGGTGGGCCGGCCGTGGCGGCACACCCAGAGGCACACGCAAACAGTTCTGCACGCCCACCCACGGGTGGGCCGGCCGTGGCGGCACACCCAGAGGCAACCGCAGACCCTTCTGCACGCCCACTCCACGGGTGGGCCGGCCGTGGCGGCACACCCAGTGGCACACGCAAACAGCTTCTGCACGCCCACCCACGGGTGGGCCGGCCGTGGCGGCACACCCAGAGGCACACGCAAACAGTTCTGCACGCCCACCCACGGGTGGGCCGGCCGTGGCGGCACACCCAGAGGCAAACGCAGGCACTTCTGCACGCCCACCCACGGGTGGGCCGGCCGTGGCGGCACACCCAGAGGCACACCGCAAGCCCTTCTGCACGCCCACCCACGGGTGGGCCGGCCGTGGCGGCACACCCAGAGGCACACGCAAACAGTTCTGCACGCCCACCCACGGGTGGGCCGGCCGTGGCGGCACACCCAGAGGCAACACGCAGACCCTTCTGCACGCCCACCCACGGGTGGGCCGGCCGTGGCGGCACACCCAGAGGCAACACGCAAGCCCTTCTGCACGCCCACCCACGGGTGGGCCGGCCGTGGCGGCACACCCAGAGGCAACCGCCGACCCTTCTGCACGCCCACTCCACGGGTGGGCCGGCCGTGGCGGCACACCCAGAGGCACACGCAGGACACTTCTGCACGCCCACCCACGGGTGGGCCGGCCGTGGCGGCACACCCAGAGGCAAGCCGCAGACCCTTCTGCACGCCCACCCACGGGTGGGCCGGCCGTGGCGGCACACCCAGAGGCACACGCAAACAGTTCTGCACGCCCACCCACGGGTGGGCCGGCCGTGGCGGCACACCCAGAGGCACACCGCAGGCCCTTCTGCACGCCCACCCACGGGTGGGCCGGCCGTGGCGGCACACCCAGAGGCAACCGCAAACCCTTCTGCACGCCCACCCACGGGTGGGCCGGCCGTGGCGGCACACCCAGTGGCACACGCAAACAGTTCTGCACGCCCACCCACGGGTGGGCCGGCCGTGGCGGCACACCCAGAGGCAACCGCAGGCCCTTCTGCACGCCCACTCCACGGGTGGGCCGGCCGTGGCGGCACACCCAGAGGCAACACGCAAACCCTTCTGCACGCCCACCCACGGGTGGGCCGGCCGTGGCGGCACACCCAGTGGCACACGCAAACAGTTCTGCACGCCGACCCACTGGTGGGCCGGTTGTGGCGGCTCACCCAGTGGCACACGCAAACACTTCTGCACGCCCACCCACGGGTGGGCCGGCCGTGGCGGCACACACAGAGGCACACGCAAACAGTTCTGCACGCCTACCCACGGGTGGGCCGGCCGTGGTGGCACAGCCAGTGCATCACGCATACAGTTCTGCACGCCCACCCACGGGTGGGCCGGCCGTGGCGGCACATCCAGTGGCACACGCAAACAGTTCTGCACGCCCACCCACGGGTGGGCCGGCCGTGGCAGCACACCCAGAGGCAACCCGCAGGCCTTTCTGCATCGCCTCACCCACGGATGGGCCGGCCGTGGCGGCACACCCAGTGGCACACGCAAACAGTTCTGCACGCCCACCCACGGGTGGGCCGGCCGTGGCGGCACACCCAGAGGCACACGCAAACAGTTCTGCACGCCCACCCACGGGTGGGCCGGCCGTGGCGGCACACCCAGTGGCACACGCAAACAGTTCTGCACACCAACCCACAGGTGGGCCGGCCGTGGCGGCACAGCCAGTGGCATCACGCAAACAGTTCTGCACGCCCACCCACGGGTGGGCCGGCCGTGGCGGCACACCCAGTGGCACACGCAAACAGTTCTGCACGCCCACCCACGGGTGGGCCGGCCGTGGCAGCACACCCAGAGGCAACCGCAGGCCTTTCTGCACGCCCCACCCCACGGATGGGCCGGCCGTGGCGGCACACCCAGTGGCACACGCAAACAGTTCTGCACGCCCACCCACGGGTGGGCCGGCCGTGGCGGCACACCCAGTGGCACACGCAAACAGTTCTGCACGCCCACCCACGGGTGGGCCGGCCGTGGCGGCACACCCCAGAGGCACACCGCAGGCCCTTCTGCACGCCCACCCACGGGTGGGCCGGCCGTGGCGGCACACCCAGTGGCACACGCAAACTCTTCTGCACGCCCACCCACGGGTGGGCCGGCCGTGGCGGCACACCCAGAGGCAACACGCAAACAGTTCTGCACGCCCACCCACGGGTGGGCCGGCCGTGGCGGCACACCCCAGAGGCACACGCAGGCCCTTCTGCACGCCCACCCACGGGTGGGCCGGCCGTGGCGGCACACCCAGAGGCACACGCAAACAGTTCTGCACGCCCACTCCACGGGTGGGCCGGCCGTGGCGGCACACCCAGAGGCAACACGCAGACTGTTCTGCACGCCCACCCACGGGTGGGCCGGCCGTGGCGGCACACCCAGTGGCACACGCAAACAGTTCTGCACGCCCACCCACGGGTGGGCCGGCCGTGGCGGCACACCCAGAGGCAACTGCAGGCCCTTCTGCACGCCCACCCACGGGTGGGCCGGCCGTGGCGGCACACCCCAGAGGCAACACGCAAACAGTTCTGCACGCCCACCCACGGGTGGGCCGGCCGTGGCGGCACACCCAGTGGCACACGCAAACAGTTCTGCACGCCCACCCACGGGTGGGCCGGCCGTGGCGGCACACCCAGTGGCACACGCAAACAGTTCTGCACGCCCACCCACGGGTGGGCCGGCCGTGGCGGCACACCCAGAGGCAACCCGCAGGCCTTTCTGCACGCCCACCCACGGATGGGCCGGCCGTGGCGGCACACCCAGTGGCACACGCAAACAGTTCTGCACGCCCACCCACGGGTGGGCCGGCCGTGGCGGCACACCCCAGAGGCACACGCAAACAGTTCTGCACGCCCACCCACGGGTGGGCCGGCCGTGGCGGCACACCCAGTGGCACACGCAAAACAGTTCTGCACGCCCCACCCACGAGTGAGCCGGCCGTGGCGGCACACCCAGAGGCAACCGCAGGCCCTTCTGCACGCCCACCCACGGGTGGGCCGGCCGTGGCGGCACACCCAGAGGCAACACGCAGGCCCTTCTGCACGCCCACCCACGGGTGGGCCGGCCGTGGCGGCACACCCAGAGGCACACCGCAAACAGTTCTGCACGCCCACCCACGGGTGGGCCGGCCGTGGCGGCACACCCCAGTGGCACACGCAAACAGTTCTGCACGCCCACCCACGGGTGGGCCGGGCCGTGGCGGCACACCCAGAGGCAACCGCAGGCCCTTCTGCACGCCCACCCACGGGTGGGCCGACCGTGGCGGCACACCCAGTGGCACACGCAAACAGTTCTGCACGCCCACCCACGGGTGGGCCGGCCGTGGCGGCACACCCAGTGGCACACGCAAACAGTTCTGCACGCCCACCCACGGGTGGGCCGGCCGTGGCGGCACACCCAGAGGCACACGCAGGCCCTTCTGCACGCCCACCCACGGGTGGGCCGGCCGTGGCGGCACACCCAGAGGCACACGCAAACAGTTCTGCACGCCCACCCACGGGTGGGCCGGCCGTGGCGGCACACCCAGAGGCAACACGCAGGCACTTCTGCACGCCCACCCACGGGTGGGCCGGCCGTGGCGGCACACCCAGAGGCAACACGACGACTAGTTCTGCACGCCCACCCCACGGGTGGGCCGGCCGTGGCGGCACACCCAGAGGCAACACGCAAGCAGTTCTGCACGCCCACCCACGGGTGGGCCGGCCGTGGCGGCACACCCAGAGGCAACCGCAAACCCTTCTGCACGCCCACCCACGGGTAGGCCGGCCGTGGCGGCACACCCAGTGGCACACGCAAACACTTCTGCACGCCCACCCACGGGTGGGCCGGCTGTGGCGGCACACCCAGTGGCAACACGCAAACAGTTCTGCACGCCCACCCACGGGTGGGCCGGCCGTGGCGGCACACCCAGTGGCACACGCAAACAGTTCTGCACGCCCACCCACGGGTGGGCCGGCCGTGGCGGCACACCCAGTGGCACACGCAAACAGTTCTGCACGCCCACCCACGGGTGGGCCGGCCGTGGCGGCACACCCAGAGGCACACCGCAGGCCCTTCTGCACGCCCACCCACGGGTGGGCCGGCCGTGGCGGCACACCCCAGTGGCACACGCAAACAGTTCTGCACGCCCCACCCCACGGGTGGGCCGGCCGTGGCGGCACACCCCAGTGGCACACGCAAACAGTTCTGCACGCCCACCCACGGGTGGGCCGGCCGTGGCGGCACACCCCAGTGGCACACGCAGACAGTTCTGCACGCCCACCCACGGGTGGGCCGGCCGTGGCGGCACACCCAGAGGCAACCGCAAGCCATTCTGCACGCCCACCCACGGGTGGGCCGGCCGTGGCGGCACACCCAGTGGCACACGCAAACAGTTCTGCACGCCCACCCACGGGTGGGCCGGCCGTGGCGGCACACCCAGAGGCAACACGCAAACAGTTCTGCACGCCCACCCACGGGTGGGCCGGCCGTGGCGGCACACCCAGTGGCACACGCAAACAGTTCTGCACGCCCACCCACGGGTGGGCCGGCCGTGGCGGCACACCCAGTGGCATCACGCATACAGTTCTGCACGCCCACCCACGGGTGGGCCGGCCGTGGCGGCACACCCCAGAGGCACACGCAAACAGTTCTGCACGCCCACCCACGGGTGGGCCGGCCGTGGCGGCACACCCAGTGGCACACGCTAACAGTTCTGCACGCCCACCCACGGGTGGGCCGGCCGTGGCGGCACACCCCAGAGGCAACCGCAGGCCCTTCTGCACGCCCACCCACGGGTGGGCCGGCCGTGGCGGCACACCCAGAGGCACACGCAAACAGTTCTGCACGCCCCACCCCACAGGTGGGCCGGCCGTGGCGGCACAGCCAGTGGCATCACGCATACAGTTCTGCACGCCCACCCACGGGTGGGCCGGCCGTGGCGGCACACCCAGTGGCACACGCAAACAGTTCTGCACGCCCACCCACGGGTGGGCCGGCCGTGGCGGCACACCTAGTGGCACACGCAAACAGTTCTGCACGCCCACCCCACAGGTGGGCCGGCCGTGGCGGCACACCCAGTGGCATCACGCATACAGTTCTGCACGCCCCACCCACGGGTGGGCCGGCCGTGGCGGCACATCCAGTGGCAACACGCAAACAGTTCTGCACGCCCACCCACGGGTGGGCCGGCCGTGGCGGCACACCCAGTGGCACACGCAAACACTTCTGCACGCCCACCCACGGGTGGGCCGGCCGTGGCGGCACACCCAGAGGCAACACGCAGACCTTTCTGCACGCCCACCCACGGGTGGGCCGGCCGTGGCGGCACACCCCAGTGGCACACGCAAACAGTTCTGCACGCCCACCCACGGGTGGGCCGGCCGTGGCGGCACACCCCAGTGGCACACGCAAACAGTTCTGCACGCCCACCCACGGGTGGGCCGGCCGTGGCGGCACACCCCAGAGGCACACGCAAACCCTTCTGCACGCCCACCCACGGGTGGGCCGGCCGTGGCGGCACACCCAGAGGCAACCGCAAACACTTCTGCACGCCCCACCCACGGGTGGGCCGGCCGTGGCTGCACACCCAGAGGCACACGCAAACAGTTCTGCACGCCCACCCACGGGTGGGCCGGCCGTGGCGGCACACCCAGAGGCAACACGCAGACAGTTCTGCACGCCCACCCACGGGTGGGCCGGCCGTGGCGGCACACCCAGAGGCAACCGCAAACCCTTCTGCACGCCCACCCACGGGTGGGCCGGCCGTGGCGGCACACCCCAGAGGCACACGTAAACAGTTCTGCACGCCCACCCACGGGTGGGCCGGCCGTGGCGGCACACCCAGTGGCACACGCAAACAGTTCTGCACGCCCCACCCACGGGTGGGCCGGCCGTGGCGGCACACCCAGTGGCACACGCAAACAGTTCTGCACGCCCACCCACGGGTGGGCCGGCCGTGGCGGCACACCCAGAGGCAACACGCAGGCACTTCTGCACGCCCACCCACGGGTGGGCCGGCCGTGGCGGCACACCCAGTGGCACACGCAAACAGTTCTGCACGCCCACCCACGGGTGGGCCGGCCGTGGCGGCACACCCAGTGGCACACGCAAAGCAGTTCTGCACGCCCACCCACGGGTGGGCCGGCCGTGGCGGCACACCCAGTGGCACACGCAAACAGTTCTGCACGCCCCACCCCACGGGTGGGCCGGCCGTGGCGGCACACCCAGAGGCAACACGCAAACCCTTCTGCACGCCCACTCCACGGGTGGGCCGGCCGTGGCGGCACACCCAGTGGCACACGCAAACAGTTCTGCACGCCCACCCACGGGTGGGCCGGCCGTGGCGGCACACCCAGAGGCAACACGCAGGCCAGTTCTGCACGCCCACCCACGGGTGGGCCGGCCGTGGCGGCACACCCAGTGGCACACGCAAGCAGTTCTGCACGCCACCCACGGGTGGGCCGGGCCGTGGCGGCACACCCAGTGGCAACACGCAAACAGTTCTGCACGCCCACCCACGGGTGGGCCGGCCGTGGCGGCACACCCAGAGGCAACCGCAAACCCTTCTGCACGCCCACCCACGGGTGGGCCGGCCGTGGCGGCACACCCAGTGGCACACGCAAACAGTTCTGCACGCCCACCCACGGGTGGGCCGGCCGTGGCGGCACATCCAGTGGCACACGCAAACAGTTCTGCACGCCAGCCACGGGTGAGCCGGCCGTGGCGGCACACCCAGAGGCAACCGCAAACCCTTCTGCACGCGCAGCCATGGGTGGGCCGGCCGTGGCGGCACACCCAGTGGCACACGCAAACAGTTCTGCACGCCCACCCACGGGTGGGCCGGCCGTAGCGGCACACCCAGTGGCACACGCAAACAGTTCTGCACGCCCACCCACGGGTGGGCCGGCCGTGGCGGCACATCCAGTGGCACACGCAAACAGTTCTGCACGCCCACCCACGGGTGGGCTGGCCGTGGCGGCACACCCAGAGGCAAACGCAGGCACTTCTGCACGCCCACCCACGGGTGGGCCGGCCGTGGCGAGACACCCAGTGGCACATGCTAACAGTTCTGCACGCCCACCCACGGGTGGGCCGGCCGTGGCGGCACACCCAGAGGCAAACGCAGGCCCTTCTGCACGGCCACCCACGGGTGGGCCGGCCGTGGCGGCACACCCAGAGGCACACGCAAACAGTTCTGCACGCCCACCCACAGGTGGGCCGGCTGTGGCGGCACAGCCAGTGGATCACGCATACAGTTCTGCACGCCCACCCACGGGTGGGCCGGCCGTGGCGGCACATCCAGTGGCACACGCACACAGTTCTGCACGCCCACCCACGGGTGGGCCGGCCGTGGCGGCACACCTAGTGGCACACGCAAACAGTTCTGCACGCCCACCCACAGGTGGGCCGGCTGTGGCGGCACACCCAGTGGATCACGCATACAGTTCTGCACGCCCACCCACGGGTGGGCCGGCCGTGGCGGCACATCCAGTGGCACACTCAAACAGTTCTGCACGCCCACCCACGGGTGGGCCGGCCGTGGCGGCACACCCGGAGGCAACCGCAAACCCTTCTGCACGCCCACCCACGGGTGGGCCGGCCGTGGCGGCACACCCAGAGGCAACCGCAGGACCTTCTGCACGCCTACCCACGGGTGGGCCGGCCGTTCGGCACACCCAGAGGCACATGCAAACAGTTCTGCACGCCCACACACGGGTGGGCCGGCCGTGGCGGCACACCCATTGGCACACGCAAACAGTTCTGCACGCCCACCCACAGGTGGGCCGGGTGTGGCGGCACAGCCAGTGGATCACGCATACAGTTCTGCACGCCCACCCACGGGTGGGCCGGCCGTGGCGGCACATCCAGTGGCACACGCAAACAGTTCTGCACGCCCACCCACGGGTGGGCCGGCCGTGGCGGCACACCTAGTGGCACACGCAAACAGTTCTGCACGCCCACCCACAGGTGGGCCGGCTGTGGCGGCACACCCAGTGGATCACGCATACAGTTCTGCACGCCCACCCACGGGTGGGCCGGCCGTGGCGGCACATCCAGTGGCACACGCAAACAGTTCTGCACGCCCACCCCACAGGTGGGCCGGCCGTGGCGGCACACCCCGGAGGCAACCGCAAACCCCTTCTGCACGCCCACCCACGGGTGGGCCGGCCGTGGCGGCACACCCAGAGGCAACCGCAGGACCTTCTGCACGCCTACCCACGGGTGGGCCGGCCGTTCGGCACACCCAGAGGCACACGCAAACAGTTCTGCACGCCCACACACGGGTGGGCCGGCCGTGGCGGCACACCCATTGGCACACGCAAACAGTTCTGCACGCACACCCACGAGTGAACCGGCCGTGGCGGCACACCCAGAGGCACACGCAAACAGTTCTGCACGCCCACCCACGGGTGGGCCGGGCGTGGCGGCACACTGAGAGGCAACCCCAGGCCCTTCTGCACACTCCACCCACGGGTGGGCCGGCCGTGGCGGCACACCCAGTGGCACACGCAAACAATTCTGCACGCCCACTCCACGGGTGGGCCGGCCGTGGCGGCACACCCAGTGGCACACGCAAACAGTTCTGCACGCCGCCCACGGGTTGGCCGGCCGTAGCGGCACACACAGAGCTTCACGCAGGCCGCTTCTGCACGCCCACTCCACGGGTGGGCGGCCGTGGCGGCACACCCAGAGGCACACGCAAACAGTTCTGCACGCCTACCCACGGGTGGGCCGGCCGTGGCTGTAAACCCAGAGGCAACCGACGGCTATTCTGCAAGCCCACCCACGGGTGGGCCGGCCGTGGCGGCACACCCAGAGGCAAACGCAGGCACTTCTGCACGCCCACCCACGGGTGGGCCGGCCGTGGCGGCACACCCAGAGGCAACCGCAAACAGTTCTGCACGCCCACCCACGGGTGGGCCGGCCGTGGCGGCACACCTAGTGGCACACGCAAACAGTTCTGCACGCCCACCCACAGGTGGGCCGGCTGTGGCGGCACACCCAGTGGATCACGCATACAGTTCTGCACGCCCACCCACGGGTGGGCCGGCCGTGGCGGCACATCCAGTGGCACACGCAAACAGTTCTGCACGCCCACCCACGGGTGGGCCGGCCGTGGCGGCACACCCAGAGGCAACCGCAAACCCTTCTGCACGCCCACCCACGGGTGGGCCGGCCGTGGCGGCACACCCAGAGGCAACCGCAGGACCTTCTGCACGCCTACCCACGGGTGGGCCGGCCGTTCGGCACACCCAGAGGCACACGCAAACAGTTCTGCACGCCCACACACGGGTGGGCCGGCCGTGGCGGCACACCCATTGGCACACGCAAACAGTTCTGCACGCACACCCACGAGTGAACCGGCCGTGGCGGCACACCCAGAGGCACACGCAAACAGTTCTGCACGCCCACCCACGGGTGGGCCGGGCGTGGCGGCACACTGAGAGGCAACCCCAGGCCCTTCTGCACACCCACCCACGGGTGGGCCGGCCGTGGCGGCACACCCAGTGGCACACGCAAACAATTCTGCACGCCCACCCACGGGTGGGCCGGCCGTGGCGGCACACCCAGTGGCACACGCAAACAGTTCTGCACGCCGGCCCACGGGTTGGCCGGCCGTAGCGGCACACACAGAGCTTCACGCAGGCCGTTCTGCACGCCCACCCACGGGTGGGCGGGCCGTGGCGGCACACCCAGAGGCACACGCAAACAGTTCTGCACGCCTACCCACGGGTGGGCCGGCCGTGGCTGTAAACCCAGAGGCAACCGACGGCTATTCTGCAAGCCCACCCACGGGTGGGCCGGCCGTGGCGGCACACCCAGAGGCAAACGCAGGCACTTCTGCACGCCCACCCACGGGTGGGCCGGCCGTGGCGGCACACCCAGAGGCAACCGCAAACAGTTCTGCACGCCCACCCACGGGTGGGCCGGCCGTGGCGGCACACTCAGTGGCACACGCAAAGAGTTCTGCACGCCAGCCACGGGTGGGCCGGCTGTGGCGGCACACCCAGTGGATCACGCATACAGTTCTGCACGCCCACCCACGGGTGGGCCGGCCGTGGCGGCACATCCAGTGGCACACGCAAACAGTTCTGCACGCCCACCCACGGGTGGGCCGGCCGTGGCGAGACACCCAGTGGCACATGCTAACAGTTCTGCACGCCCACCCACGGGTGGGCCGGCCGTGGCGGCACACCCAGAGGCAAACGCAGGCCCTTCTGCACGGCCACCCACGGGTGGGCCGGCCGTGGCGGCACACCCAGAGGCACACGCAAACAGTTCTGCACGCCCACCCACAGGTGGGCCGGCCGTGGCGGCACAGCCAGTGGATCACACATACAGTTCTGCACGCCCACCCACGGGTGGGCCGGCCGTGGCGGCACATCCAGTGGCACACGCAAACAGTTCTGCACGCCCACCCACGGGTGGGCCGGCCGTGGCGGCACACCTAGTGGCACACGCAAACAGTTCTGCACGCCCACCCACAGGTGGGCCGGCTGTGGCGGCACACCCAGTGGATCACGCATACAGTTCTGCACGCCCACCCACGGGTGGGCCGGCCGTGGCGGCACATCCAGTGGCACACGCAAACAGTTCTGCACGCCCACCCACGGGTGGGCCGGCCGTGGCGGCACACCCATTGGCACACGCAAACAATTCTGCACGCCCACCCACGGGTGGGCCGGCCGTGGCAGCACACCCAGAGGCAACCCCAGGCCTTTCTGCACGCCCACCCACGAATGGAACGGCCGTGGCGGCACAACCAGTGGCACACGCAAACAGTTCTGCACGCCCACCCACGGGTGGGCCGGCCGTGGCGGCACACCCAGAGGCACACGCAAACAGTTCTGCACGCCCACCCACGGGTAGGCCGGCCGTGGCGGCACACCCAGAGGCACACGCAGGCCCTTCTGCACGCCCACCCACGGGTGGGCCGGCCGTGGCGGCACACCCAGAGGCAACCGCAAACCCTTCTGCACGCCCACCCACGGGTGCGCCGGCCGTGGCGGCACACCCAGTGGCACACGCAAACAGTTCTGCACGCCCACCCACGGGTGGGCCGGCCGTGGCGGCACACCCAGTGGCACACGCAAACAGTTCTGCACGCCCACCCACGGGTGGGCCGGCCGTGGCGGCACACCCATTGGCAACCGCAAACAGTTCTGCACGCCCACCCACGGGTGGGCCGGCCGTGGCAGCACACCCAGAGGCAAACCCAAGCATTTCTGCACGCCCACCCACGAATGGGCCGGCCGTGGCGGCACACCCAGAGGCAACCGCAGGCCCTTCTGCACGCCCACCCACGGGTGGGCCGGCCGTAGCGGCACACCCAGAGGCACACGCAAACAGTTCTGCACGCCCCAACCATGGGTGGCCGGCCGTGGCGGCACACCCAGAGGCAACTGCCGGCCCTTCTGCACGCCCACCCACGGGTAAGCCGGCCGTGGCGGCACACCCGGAGGCAACCGCAAACCCTTCTGCACGCCCACCCACGGGTGGGTCGGCCGTGGCGGCACACCCAGAGGCAACCGCAGGACCTTCTGCACGCCTACCCACGGGTGGGCCGGCCGTTCGGCACACCCAGAGGCACACGCAAACAGTTCTGCACGCCCACACACGGGTGGGCCGGCCGTGGCGGCACACCCATTGGCACACGCAAACAGTTCTGCACGCACACCCACGAGTGAACCGGCCGTGGCGGCACACCCAGAGGCACACGCAAACAGTTCTGCACGCCCACCCACGGGTGGGCCGGCCGTGGCGGCACACTGAGAGGCAACCCCAGGCCCTTCTGCACGCCCACCCACGGGTGGGCCGGCCGTGGCTGCACACCCAGTGGCACACGCAAACGGTTCTGCACGCCCACCCACGGGTGGGCCGGCCGTGGCGGCACACCCAGAGGCAACCGCAGGCCTTTCTGCACGCCCACCCACGGGTGGGCCGGCCGTGGCGGCACACCCAGAGGCAACCGCAAACCCTTCTGCACGCCCACCCTCGGGTGGGCCGGCCGTGGCGGCACACCCAGTGGCACACGTAAACAGTTCTGCACGCCCACCCACGGGTGGGCCGGTTGTGGCGGCACACCCAGTGGCACACGCAAACAGTTCTGCACGCCCACCCACGGGTGGGCCGGCCGTGGCGGCACACCCAGAGGCAACCGCAGGCCCTTCTGCACGCCCACTCACGGGTGGGCCGGCCGTGGCGGCACACCCAGAGGCAACCGCAAACCCTTCTGCACGCCCACCCACGGGTGGGCCGGCCGTGGCGGCACACCCAGTGGCACACGCAAACAGTTCTGCACGCCCACCCACGGGTGGGCCGGCCGTAGCGGCACACCCCAGTGGCAACACGCAAACAGTTCTGCACGCCCACCCACGGGTGGGCCGGCCGTGGCGGCACACCCAGAGGCAACCGCAGACACTTCTGCACGCCCACCCACGGGTGGGCCGGCCGTGGCGGCACACCCAGAGGCACACCGCAAACAGTTCTGCACGCCCACCCACGGGTGGGCCGGCCGTGGCGGCACACCCAGTGGCACACGCAGACAGTTCTGCACGCCCACCCACGGGTGGGCCGGCCGTGGCGGCACACCCAGAGGCACACGCAAACACTTCTGCACGCCCACCCACGGGTAGGCCGGCCGTGGCGGCACACCCAGTGGCACACGCAAACAGTTCTGCACGCCCACCCACGGGTGGGCCGGTCGTGGCGGCACACCCAGTGGCACACGCAAACAGTTCTGCACGCCCACCCACGGGTGGGCCGGCCGTGGCGGCACATCCAGTGGCACACGCAAACAGTTCTGCACGCCCACCCACGGGTGGGCCGGCCGTGGCGGCACACCCAGAGGCAAACGCAGGCACTTCTGCACGCCCACCCACGGGTGGGCCGGCCGTGGCGGCACATCCAGTGGCACACGCAAACAGTTCTGCACGCCCACCCACGGGTGGGCCGGCCGTGGCGGCACACCCAGTGGCACACGCAAACAGTTCTGCACGCCCAGCCACGGGTGAGCCGGCCGTGGCGGCACACCCAGTGGCACACGCAAACAGTTCTGCACGCCCACCCACGGGTGGGCCGGCCGTGGCGGCACACCCAGTGGCACACGCAAACAGTTCTGCACGCCCACCCACGGGTGGGCCGGCCGTGGCGGCACACCCAGAGGCAACACGCAAACCCTTCTGCACGCCCCACCCACGGGTGGGCCGGCCGTGGCGGCACACCCAGTGGCACACGCAAACAGTTCTGCACGCCCACCCACGGGTGGGCCGGCCGTGGCGGCACACCCAGAGGCAACACGCAGGCCCTTCTGCACGCCCACCCACGGGTGGGCCGGCCGTGGCGGCACACCCAGTGGCAACGCAAACAGCTTCTGCACGCTCACCCACGGGTGGGCCGGCCGTGGCGGCACACCCAGTGGCACACGCAAACAGTTCTGCACGCCCACCCACGGGTGGGCCGGCCGTGGCGGCACACCCAGTGGCACACGCAAACAGTTCTGCACGCCCACCCACGGGTGGGCCGGCCGTGGCGGCACACCCAGAGGCAACACGCAGGCACTTCTGCACGCCCACCCACGGGTGGGCCGGCCGTGGCGGCACACCCAGAGGCAACACGCAAACCGTTCTGCACGCCCACCCACGGGTGGGCCGGCCGTGGGCTGCACACCCAGTGGCACACGCAAACAGTTCTGCACGCCCACCCACGGGTGGGCCGGCCGTGGCGGCACACCCAGAGGCAACACGCAGACCCTTCTGCACGCCCACCCACGGGTGGGCCGGCCGTGGCGGCACACCCAGAGGCAACCGCAGACACTTCTGCACGCCCACCCACGGGTGGGCCGGCCGTGGCGGCACACCCAGAGGCACACGCAAACAGCTTCTGCACGCCCACCCACGGGTGGGCCGGCCGTGGCGGCACACCCAGTGGCACACGCAAACACTTCTGCACGCCCACCCACGGGTGGGCCGGCCGTGGCGGCACACCCAGTGGCACACGCAAACAGTTCTGCACGCCCACCCACGGGTGGGCCGGCCGTGGCGGCACACCCAGTGGCACACGCAAACAGTTTCTGCACGCCCACCCACGGGTGGGCCGGCCGTGGCGGCACACCCAGTGGCACACGCAAACAGTTCTGCACGCCCACCCACGGGTGGGCCGGCCGTGGCGGCACACCCAGTGGCACACGCAAACAGTTCTGCACGCCCACCCACGGGTGGGCCGGCCGTGGCGGCACACCCAGTGGCACACGCAAACAGTTCTGCACGCCCACCCACGGGTGGGCCGGCCGTGGCGGCACACCCAGAGGCAACACGCAGGCACTTCTGCACGCCCACCCACGGGTGGGCCGGCCGTGGCGGCACACCCAGTGGCACACGCAAACACTTCTGCACGCCCACCCACGGGTGGGCCGGCCGTGGCTGCACACCCAGTGGCACACGCAAACAGTTCTGCACGCCCACCCACGGGTGGGCCGGCCGTGGCGGCACACCCAGTGGCACACGCAAAGAGCTTCTGCACGCCACGCCACGGGTGAGCCGGCCGTGGCGGCACACCCAGTGGCATCACGCAAACAGTTCTGCACGCCCACCCACGGGTGGGCCGGCCGTGGCGGCACACCCAGTGGCAACACGCAAACACTTCTGCACGCTCACCCACGGGTGGGCCGGCCGTGGCGGCACACCCAGTGGCACACGCAAACAGTTCTGCACGCCCACCCACGGGTGGGCCGGTCGTGGCGGCACACCCAGAGGCAAACGCAGGCCCTTCTGCACGCCCACCCACGGGTGGGCCGGCCGTGGCGGCACACCCAGAGGCACACGCAAACAGTTCTGCACGCCCACTCCACGGGTGGGCCGGCCGTGGCGGCACACCCAGAGGCAACACGCAGGCCCTTCTGCACGCCTACCAACGGGTGGGCCGGCCGTGGCGGCACACCCAGAGGCAACACGCAAACCGTTCTGCACGCCCACCCACGGGTGGGCCGGCCGTGGCTGCACACCCAGTGGCACACGCAAACAGTTCTGCACGCCCACCCACGGCTGGGCCGGCCGTGGCGGCACACCCAGAGGCAACACGCAGGCAGTTCTGCACGCCCACCCACGGGTGGGCCGGCCGTGGCGGCACACCCAGAGGCAACCGCAAACTTTTCTGCACGCCCACCCACGGGTGGGCCGGCCGTGGCGGCACACCCAGTGGCACACGCAAAGAGTTCTGCACGCCAGCCACGGGTGAGCCGGCTGTGGCGGCACACCCAGTGGATCACGCATACAGTTCTGCACGCCACCCACGGGTGGGCCGGCCGTGGCGGCACATCCAGTGGCACACGCAAACAGTTCTGCACGCCCACCCACGGGTGGGCCGGCCGTGGCGGCACACCCAGTGGCACACGCAAACAGTTCTGCACGCCCACCCACGGGTGGGCCGGCCGTGGCGGCACACCCAGAGGCAACACGCAGACCCTTCTGCACGCCCACCCACGGGTGGGCCGGCCGTGGCGGCACACCCAGAGGCAACACGCAAACCCTTCTGCACGCCCACCCACGGGTGGGCCGGCCGTGGCGGCACACCCAGTGGCACACGCAAACAGTTCTGCACGCCCACCCACGGGTGGGCCGGCCGTGGCGGCACACCCAGTGGCACACGCAAACAGTTCTGCACGCCCACCCACGGGTGGGCCGGCCGTGGCGGCACACCCAGTGGCACACGCAAACAGTTCTGCACGCCCACCCACGGGTGGGCCGGCCGTGGCGGCACACCCAGTGGCAACACGCAGGCACTTCTGCACGCCCCACTCCACGGGTGGGCCGGCCGTGGCGGCACACCCAGTGGCACACGCAAACAGTTCTGCACGCCCACCCACGGGTGGGCCGGCCGTGGCGGCACACCCAGTGGCACACGCAAACACTTCTGCACGCCACCCACGGGTGGGCCGGCCGTGGCGGCACACCCAGTGGCACACGCAAACAGTTCTGCACGCCCACCCACGGGTGGGCCGGCCGTGGCGGCACACCCAGAGGCAACACGCAAACAGCTTCTGCACGCCCACCCACGGGTGGGCCGGCCGTGGCGGCACACCCAGTGGCACACGCAAACAGTTCTGCACGCCCACCCACGGGTGGGCCGGCCGTGGCGGCACACCCAGAGGCAACACGCAGGCCTTTCTGCACGCCCACCCACGGGTGGGCCGGCCGTGGCGGCACACCCAGTGGCACACGCAAACAGTTCTGCACGCCCACCCACGGGTGGGCCGGCCGTGGCGGCACACCCAGTGGCACACGCAAACAGTTCTGCACGCCCACCCACGGGTGGGCCGGCCGTGGCGGCACACCCAGAGGCAACCGCAGGCCTTTCTGCACGCCCCACCCACGGGTGGGCCGGCCGTGGCGGCACACCCAGAGGCAACCGCAGGCACTTCTGCACGCCCACCCACGGGTGGGCCGGCCGTGGCGGCACACCCAGAGGCACACGCAAACAGCTTCTGCACGCCACCCACGGGTGGGCCGGCCGTGGCGGCACACCCAGTGGCACACGCAGGCCCTTCTGCACGCCCACCCACGGGTGGGCCGGCCGTGGCGGCACACCCAGAGGCAACACGCAAACAGTTCTGCACGCCCACCCACGGGTGGGCCGGCCGTGGCGGCACACCCAGTGGCACACGCAAACAGTTCTGCACGCCCACCCACGGGTGGGCCGGCCGTGGCGGCACACCCAGAGGCACACGCAGGCCTTTCTGCACGCCCACCCACGGGTGGGCCGGCCGTGGCGGCACACCCAGAGGCAACCGCAGGCCCTTCTGCACGCCCACCCACGGGTGGGCCGGCCGTGGCGGCACACCCAGAGGCACACGCAGGCCTTTCTGCACGCCCACCCACGGGTGGGCCGGCCGTGGCGGCACACCCAGTGTCAAACCCAGGCCCTTCTGCACGCCCACATAGGGGTGGTCCAGCAGGGGCGGCACACCCAGAGGCAACCGCAGGCCTTTCTGCACGCCCCACCCACGGGTGGGCCGGCCGTGGCGGTACACCCAAAGGCAACCGCAAACCCTTCTGCAAGCCCACCCACGGGTGGGCCGGCCGTGGAGGCACACCCAGAGGCAACCGCAGGCCCTTCTGCACGCCCACCCACGGGTGAGCCGGCAGTGGCGGCACACTCAGTGGCACACGCAAACAGTTCTGCACGCCCACCCACGGGTGGGCCAGCCGTGGCGGCACACCCAGTGGCACACGCAAACAGTTCTGCACGCCCACCCACAGGTGGGCCGGCCGTGGCGGCACAGTCAGAGGCAATCGAAGGCTCTTCTACACGCCCCACCCACGGGTGGGCCGGCCGTGGCGGCACACCCAGAGGCCACCGCAGGCTCTTCTGCACGCCCACCCACGGGTGGGCCGGCCGTGGCTGCACACCCAGAGGCAAACGCAGGCCCTTCTGCACGCCCAACCACGGGTGGGCCGGCCGTGGCGGCACACCCAGAGGCAACCGCAGGCCCTTCTGCACGCCCACCCACGGGTGGACCGGCCGTGGCGGCACACCCAGAGGCAACACGCAAACAGTTCTGCACGCCCACCCACGGGTGGGCCGGCCGTGGCTGCACACCCAGAGGCAAACGCAGGCACTTCTGCACGCCCACCCACGGGTGGGCCGGCCGTGGCGGCACACCCAGTGGCACACCCAGGCCCTTCTGCACGCCCACCCACGGGTGGGCCGGCCGTGGCGGCACACTCAGTGGCACACGCAAACAGTTCTGCACGCCCACCCACGGGTGGGCCGGCCGTGGCGGCACACCCAGTGGCACACGCAAACACTTCTGCACGCCCACCCACGGGTGGGCCGGCCGTGGCGGCACACCCAGAGGCAACACGCAGGCCCTTCTGCACGCCCACTCCACGGGTGGGCCGGCCGTGGCGGCACACCCAGCTGCACACGCAAACACTTCTGCACGCCCACCCACGGGTGGGCCGGCCGTGGCGGCACACCCAGAGGCAACCGCAGGCCCTTCTGCACGCCCACCCACGGGTGGGCCGGCCGTGGCGGCACACCCAGAGGCAACCGCAGGCTCTTCTGCACGCCCACCCACGGGTGGGTCGGCCGTGGCGGCACACCCAGAGGCACACGCAGGCTCTTCTGCACGCCCACCCACGGGTGGGCCGGCCGTGGCGGCACACCCAGTGGCACACGCAAACAGTTCTGCACGCCCACCCACGGGTGGGCCGGCCGTGGCGGCACACCCAGAGGCAACCGCAGGCCCTTCTGCACGCCCCACCCACGGGTGGGGTCGGCCGTGGCGGCACACCCAGAGGCAAACGCAGGCTCTTCTGCACGCCCACCCACGGGTGGGGCGGCCGTGGCGGCACACCCAGAGGCAACCGCAAACCCTAATGCACGCCCACCCACGGGTGAGCCGGCCGTGACGGCACACTCAGTGGCACACGCAAACAGTTCTGCACGCCCACCCACCGGTGGGACGGCCGTGGCGGCACACCCAGTGGCACACGCAAACAATTCTGCATGCCCACCCACGGGTGGGCCGGCCGTGGCGGCACACCCAGTTGCACAAGCAAACAGTTCTGCACGCCCACCCACGGGTGGGCCGGCCGTGGCGGCACACCCAGAGGCAACCGCAGGCCTTTCTGCATGCCCGCCCACGGGTGGGCCGGCAGGGGCGGCACACCCAGAGGCAATAGTAGGCCCTTCTGCACGCCCACCCACGGGTGGGCCGGCCGTGGCGGCACACCCAGAGGCTCACACAGGCCCTTCTGCACGCCCACCCACGGGTGGGCCGGCCGTGGCAACACACCCAGAGGCAACCGCAAACCCTTCTGCACGCCCACCCACGGGTGGGCCGGCCGTGGCGGCACACCCAGTGGCACACGCAAACAGTTCTGCACGCCCACCCACGGGTGGGCCGAGCGTGGCGGCACACCCAGAGGCACACCGCAGGCCCTTCTGCACGCCCACCCACGGGTGGGCCGGCCGTGGCGGCACACCCAGAGGCAACACGCAGGCCCTTCTGCACGCCCACCCACGGGTGGGCCGGCCGTGGCGGCACACCCAGAGGCAACCGCAGGCCCTTCTGCACGCCCACCCACGGGTGGGCCGGCCGTGGCGGCACACCCAGAGGCACACGCAAACAGTTCTGCACGCCCACCCACGGGTGGGCCGGCCGTGGCGGCACACCCAGAGGCAACACGCAGGCCCTTCTGCACGCCCACCCACGGGTGGGCCGGCCGTGGCGGCACACCCAGTGGCACACGCAAACCCTTCTGCACGCCCACCCACGGGTGGGCCGGCCGTGGCGGCACACCCAGTGGCACACGCAAACAGTTCTGCACGCCCACTCCACGGGTGGGCCGGCCGTGGCGGCACACCCAGTGGCACACGCAAACAGTTCTGCACGCCACCCACGGGTGGGCCGGCCGTGGCAGCACACCCAGAGGCAACACGCAGGCCCTTCTGCACGCCTCACCCACGGGTGGGGCCGGCCGTGGCGGCACACCCAGTTGCACACGCAAACACTTCTGCACGCCCACCCACGGGTGGGCCGGCCGTGGCGGCACACCCAGAGGCAACACGCAAGCACTTCTGCACGCCCACCCACGGGTGGGCCGGCCGTGGCGGCACACCCAGAGGCAACCGCAGGCCCTTCTGCACGCCCACCCACGGGTGGGCCGGCCGTGGCGGCACACCCAGAGGCACACGCAGGCCCTTCTGCACGCCCACCCACGGGTGGGCCGGCCGTGGCGGCACACCCAGAGGCACACGCAGCAGGCCTTCTGCACGCCCACCCACGGGTGGGCCGGCCGTGGCGGCACACCCAGAGGCAATCGTAGGCCCTTCTGCACGCCCACCCACGGGTGGGCCGGCCGTGGCGGCACACCCAGAGGCACACGCAGGCTCTTTCTGCACGCCCACCCACGGGTGGGCCGGCCGTGGCAGCACACCCAGAGGCAACCGCAAACCCTTCTGCACGCCCACCCACGGGTGAGCCGGCCG